>JAPMOS010000322.1:0-28228 GCA_027972325.1 Paratrimastix pyriformis | reverse complement strand
CTCCTCTTTTCGCTCCGCTGCTTCCCCTTCTTCCCCTTCTTTTCCAGATCCTCTGGCTGGCCTGGCTGTGCCGCACAGCCGAAACCTGCCTATTTAAACCATTTTTCCGGCTTGGTTTTTCAACAAAGTTTCTGTGGTACAGTGGCGAGTTGTGTGATTTGCAATCTCAGTGTCAGGGTTCGATCCGTGGGGGCGCGATTTTTTCTTCATTGGAAAATAAATTTGGGGCGCTCGGTTTAGATCTCACGACCTTGGGCATTGCAAGCTGCC
Organism: Paratrimastix pyriformis; assembly: GCA_027972325.1. Taxonomy (NCBI): domain Eukaryota; phylum Preaxostyla; family Paratrimastigidae; genus Paratrimastix; species Paratrimastix pyriformis. Next base: position 27,958 of record JAPMOS010000322.1, on the reverse strand, counting down.
GTTCTACTGTTGAGCTACTGTTGCGCGGGATTTTCGGCGGAAATTTTTCGGCGGGAAACAACTCTGTTTTTGATGGAGTTCGGGTGGAATGGGAAGGCGCGGAGTGAAAGGGACGTCCCATAATTTTTTTTATGGGAACCTTCCCATAATTTTTTTATGGGAAAATTATGGGAAAATTATGGGATCCCGTTTTTTGCCACATCGCGTTTACGTGATGCGTTTCAGGGTACCCAACGCGAATTCGTGTTACGGGGTCACCCTGGGGATTTGCGGAAACCACCCATTTTGCGGTGGCTATCACCCCGGAGGGGTTGGTCAGACACGATTTTCGGGAATGGTGGATATCTCCGGAAGACCTGCCGGAATAACCCCCCTATAGGGTCGGAGGTCCGATTCGGTCGCAGCCTCCCCGAAAAAAATCGGACACCCCGTCGGGTAAAAAACCCACGTATCGTGCGTAACATCGCGTTTAGTTTAGCTTAAGTGACCTGCTATGCAAGGCAGGTGCATCACGCCACCACTCGACCAGGGAGCGGACCCACTGATCCCTGATGAGCTGGCGGACGCACAAACACGCTCGTTCCGGCGGCACAACACGCGCGCTGTTGCAACGACGCATACTGCTAGCCTCTCCCCACACTGGTCCCGCCACTCTTCCCCCGCTGGGAACCATCTCACGTGTTCATAGGCGGTTGCAAGGGACTATTTTTTTGGCGCGCACCAGTGGGACTCCCCGGCCCCGGTAGGGCCCAGAGGCACGATGGCTCGCGAACATATGCGAGCGGTTGCAGACTCCACGTCGAACGAGGAAGCAGGACGAGAGTCACACCATGCTTCTGGGCAATGGACTGCTGGAGGTCTTACACTCTTCGCATCCAAGGGAAACATCTCCCCTGGCCTTTTTCCACAGGATGTCCGTGCATTTTGGATTGAGCGACGCTCCATGTACCCGACATGCCGTGGGCACCACCCGCGCGGGTAGTGGTGAGCGCGCATGACAGCCCTCGGGGGAAGGGCCTGATCAAACAAGGTCCCCCCCCCAAAAATGGCGAGACGTGTTCTAGGGAACTGGCCCCGGGGTTGTCGACCCCCTCGTGACGGGGTGCTGCATGTGAACCTGGTGAAGGCTCGTTTGCAAAATGTGAGCGGTCAGGCACCGAACACACGTCCTCACCCGCGATGGAAGTGGCGCCGGCTGCTGTCGGCCACGCGCACCGGGGCACGACCCCTCGTTACGGGGTTCGGCATGTGGACTTGTGACGGACTGCGCTTTTGGCAAAATGTAGCGCCGGGTCAACGAACGCACATCCTCGTCCCCGACACGATGAGAGTGACACTGGCTGCCGTCCCCTTCCCCCCTGGGACCCCCATCGGGGTGGTGGGGCCCCAAGTGAAGTCGGTGCTGACGCTGGCTCCACCCGGCGAAGGGTGGTGGGACTCAGCGCCAACGGCCGAGGGCGCTCTACAAATACCCCCGTGCAACTCTCAGCCCGGCACGAGATGTGGGGCAAGCTTGGCAGGAGCAGAAGGGAAAGTCCGTCGTCTCATCCTCTCTCCGCCCTCTTGTGTGGAACACCACGCGTGATCTCTGCGCACTCTCCCTCATCCGAGTGCGCGAGTGCGTACACCTTCCTTCCAGTCCCTGCCCATCACTCCGTCTCATCCCATCCACCTCCAAGGGCCATGATGGGGGGGCTCCGTCCCGGGAGGGCGAGCACCCCTGTCTTGGACTCATCACGATCACTCCTGCTTGGGGTCACTCTGTCCAATCACAAGCAATACGTGAGCGAACGCTCCCCGCTCGGTGCCCTTCGGGGTGGTCCTGCCTGTAGTGGGATCACACCTCACACACGGACGCTAATTACCGAGAGCGTTTGGTTTGGCGGGCCTGTACTTATCCGCGCCCACACCACCAGGCACCGATGCTCGCACAGACCACCACTCTCACCTGCTGGGTCAGAAACAACAAACTGAGACCATACCTAAAGAGGAGACATGCTCTTCTGAGGCAGGGACACGTGCACACACTTATGCACCCACGGATCCCATGCTCGGGGATCGAGGTACCAGCAAGCTGGCGGTCAGGTCGGAAACAACTTTGGGACTTCGGCACTGCTAGGGGTCAAGAACGGGGATAAGTTCACTGATCGCCAGCAAGCTGCTTCATCGTGTCACTTCTTTCCTCAGTGGGTTCTCTTCCACGGCGGGACAATTTTTGCACTACCGAGTCACCGACCTCGGTACCGACCCTGTGAGGTCGGAAATGTGTGACGTTGAGGTCAGCAGCCGAGGTCGGCCGAGGTCGGTGCCGAGGTCGGCCGAGGTCGGTGCCGAGGTCGGCCGAGCGTTGCCGACCTCGGCACCGACCTCGGCTGACCTCGGCTGTTGACCTTGGCCGACCTCGGCCGCTGACCTTGGCCGACCTCGGCCGACCTCGGCCGACCTCGGCTGCTGACCTCAACGTCACACATTTCCGACCTCACAGGGTCGGTACCGAGGTCGGTGACTCGGTAGTCCGAGGTCGGTACCGAGCCTGGCCGACCTCGGTACCGACCCTTGCCGACCTCGCTGCTGACCTCGGCCGACCTCGGTTCCGACCTCGGTACCGATCCTGGCCGACCTCGGGTCGACCTCGGCTGCCGACCCTGGCCGACCTCGGCCGACCTCGGCTGCTGACCTCAACCTCACACATTTCCGACCTCACAGGGTCGGTACCGAGGTCGGAACCGACCCTGGCCGACCTCGCTGCCGACCCTGGCCGACCTCGCTGCCGACCCTGGCCGACCTCGCTGCCGACCCTGGCCGACCTCGGTACCAACCCTGGCCGACCTCGGTACCAACCTCCGATGCTGACCTCGGCCGACCTCGCTGCCGACCTCGCTGCCGACCACGGTACCGACCTCGGCCGACCTCCGCTGCCGACCTCGCTGCCGACCTCGCTGCCGACCACGGTACCGACCCTGGCCGACCTCGCTGCCGACCCTGGCCGACCTCGCAGCTGAGCCTGGCCGACCACGCCGCGGACCCTGGCCGACCACACAGACGCACACAGAGGTAAATCGGGGCAAACAAGAGCATTATCATCGCGTATTTCGTGAAAGGAAGGGACGGGTTGCCGGGGGGGGGAGGAGGAGAGGGAGAGAGGGGGGGGAGGGGAGGGGAGGAGGAGGAGGGGGAGGGGGAGGAGGGGGAATGGTGGGCCCAAGTTCAGAGGGAAACGACAGAGCAGGATCTTAGTGAAATAGGTACATCCGCTTGTTCGGCAATGCCTAAGAGTCTGGGAGAAAAAAGGAGTGAATGAATAATTGTGAAGTTGGGGCTGGAGGGAATGTCAGGCAAGAAGGAAAAGAAACTATCTGAGGGTACGGACAGAGCCGGAAGATCTGCCAGCAGAGCGTGCGAGTGATGATAAAGATCATGATGATTGGAAGATGATGATTATGATGATGATTAGATGAGGATTGGATGACGATGATCATGGTGGTGGTGGTGGCGGTCTGCGGGTGGTGGTGGTGGTGATCTGGTGATGGTGGTGGTGGTCTGTGGTGGTGGTGGTGGTCTGTGGGGGTGGTGGTGGGTGGTGGTGGTGGTGGTGGTGGTCTGCGGGTGGTGGTGTTGGTGGTGGTCTGTGGGTGGCGGTGGTCTGTGGTGGTGGTGGTCTGGTGGCTGGCTGTGGTTGTGGTTGTGGTTGAGGTTGTGGTGGGTGGGTGGTGGTGGTGGGTGGGTGGTGGGGTGTTGGTGGTGTTGGTGGTGGCAGGCGATGACGATGATAATTGATAATTGATGATAATGACGATAATGATGGTGAGGGATGCTGGTGGTGGTGGGTGGGTGGTGGTGTCGGGGTGGTGGGTGGTGGGGTGGTGGGTGGTGGTGGTGGTGGTGGGTGGTGGTGGTGATGAGGACGGATGATCAGGACGGATGGAGATGACGGATGATGGTGGCGGTGATGACGATGATGACGACGATGATGATGGTGGGTGGCGTTGGGTGGGCGTTGGGTGGTGGTGGTGGGTGGTCTGGTGGTGTTGGTGATGATGATGATTGTGGCGGCGATGGAGCCTGGTGATGGTGGGTGGCGGTGGGGTGGTGGGGGTGGTGGTGGTGGTGGTGGTGTGGTGGGTGGTGTGGTGGATGGTGGTGGGTGGTGGCGCGCGATGGTTGGATGATGGTGATGGTGATGTGGTGGTGGATGTGATGATGATGGTTGATGATGGATGATGATGATGATGGATGATGATGATGATGATGATGATGATGACGATGATGATGATGACGAATGCCGACGAGGATGACGACGAGGATGACGGATGATGATGACGATGATTGGATGATGATGATTGGATGATGATTGATGATGATGATGGTGGGTGGTGGGTGTTGGTGGTGTGATGCTGATGATGATGATGGTGGTGGGTGTTGGTGGATGATTGGATGATGATGATGGTGATGATGATGATGCGAGGACGGATGAAGATGACGGATGATGGGGCGGGTGATGATGATGATGATGGTGGTGGGTGGCGTTGGGTGGTGCCGTTGAAGGTGGTGGGTGGGTGTTGGGTGGGTGGTGGGTGGGTGGTCTGTGGTGGTGGGTGATGAAGATGAAGATGATAATGATGTGGTGGTGGTGGGTGGTGCGTGGTGCTGGTGGTGGTGCGTGGTGCTGGTGGGTGGTGTGGTGGGTGGTTGGGTGGTTGTGGGTGGTTGTGGGTGGTGGGTGGTGGTGGTGGTGGTGGTGTGGTGTGGTTGTGGTGGTGGTGGTGGTGGTGGTGGTGGTGGTGGTGGTGGTTGTGGTGGTTGTGGTGGTGGTGGTGGTGGTGGTGGTGGGTGGTGGTGGTGGTGGTGGTGGTGGTGGTGGTGGTGGTGGTGGTGGTGGTGGTGGTGGTGGTGGTGGTGGTGGTGGTGTGGTGTGGTGGTGGTGTGTGGTTGTGGTGTGGTGGTGGTGGTGGTGGTGGTGTGGGTGGTGGTGGTGGTGGTGGTGGTGGGTGGGGGTGGTGGTGGTGGTGGTGGTGGTGGTGGTGGTGGTGGTGGTGGTGGTGGTGGTGGTGGTGGTGGTGGTGGTGGTGGTGGTGGTGGTGGTGGTGGTGGTGGTGGTGGTGAGTGATGGGTGATGATGATGATGACGATGATGATGATGATGGTGGTGGTGGTGGGTGGGTGGTGGGCTGTTGACGTGGTGGTGGGTGGGTGGGTGGGTGGTGTTGACGTGGTGGTGGGTGTTGACGTGGTGGTAGGTGTTGACGTGGTGGGTGTTGACGTGGTGGGTGGTGAGTGGTGGGTTGACGTGGTGGGTGTTGACGTGGTGGGTGCTGACGTGGTGGTGGCGGGTGGTGGGTGCTGGGTGGTGGGTGTTGACGTGGTGGGTGTTGACGTGGTGGTGGGTGTTGACGTGGTGATGGGTGCTGACGTGGTGGTGCTGACGTGGTGGGTGGTGGTGGCTGTTGACGTGGTGGTGGTGGTTGACGTGGTGGTGGTGGTTGACGTGGTGGGTGGTGGGTGGTGGTTGACGTGGTGGTGGGTGTTGACGTTGGTGGTAGGTGTTGACATGGTGGTGGGTGTTGACGTGATGGTGGGGGTTGACGATGGGTGGTGGGTGTTGACTTGGTGGGTGTTGACTTGGTGGGTGTTGACGTGGTGGGTGTTGACGTGGTGGGTGTTGACGTGGTGGGTGTTGACGTGGTGGGTGTTGACGTGGTGGGTGGTGGGTGGTGGGTGCTGGTGGTGGGTGGTGGGTGGTGGGTGGTGGGTGGTGGGTGGTGGGTGGTGGTGGGTGAAGTTGACGTGGTGGTGGGTGTTGACGTGGTGGTAGATGTTGGCATGGTGGTGGGTGTTGACGTGGTGGTGGGGTTGACGTGGTGGGGGTTGACGTGGTGGGTGTTGACGTGGTGGGAGGTGGTGGGTGTTGACGTGGTGGGTGTTGGAAGTGGTGGGGAGGTGGTGGGTGTTGACGTGGTGGGTGTTGACGTGGTGGGTGTTGACGTGGTGAGTGGTGGTTGGTGGGTGGTGGTTGGTGGGTGGTGGTTGGTGGGTGGTTGGTGGTGGGGTGGTGGGTTTGACGTGTTGACGTGGTGGGTGTTGGCGTGGTGGGTGTTGCCGTGTGATGACGATGATGACGATGATGACGATTGGATGATGGGGGGGGGGGGGAAGAGAGAGAGAGAGAGAGAGAGGTTCAGACCGGGCTGATGGGTGAGGGACAGATGCCGGATTAGGTGGTGCAAGGGCGGGGCGGGAGGAGGGGCATCTGCTTGGGTGTTGGCAGACCACAAGCGGAGAGGTTGCGGAGGACGAGGCAGCCGACTGGGGCCCGTGCTGCCGGATGGCCGCCACCACGGCCGCCCCGTCGGCCTTGGCCACCTCGCCCTCTGGGCCACGCCCACGGCCCGCCCCCACAGGCCACACCGCACACCCAGCGCATGAGGCGTGGTGCCAAGGAGGGAGCTGGCCGGCGCGAGGGAGTGGGGAGGCGCGGACCGGTGCCCGTGATGGCCCCCAGGATGGCTAGGGCCTCCTGGACGGCCCCCGGGCGGCCATGTGCTCGCGGAGGGCCCCAACCACGGGCCCCGTCACAGGGCTGGCAAGGGGCGTCAGCGGCTCTGCAGTCTCCCCAAGCACAGGCAGAGCCCGCCGTCATACAGGCGTGGGTCCGGCAGCGGGTGGGTGGGGTGGGGGGAGGAGGGGTGCGGGACTGGGCAGGGGCGGACCGTCTGAGCGGATGGCGCGCCCCATGAGGGCCAGGGCGTCCCGGGCCACGGCCGCCGGGCTCCGGGGCCAGGTCCCTCCTACAGGAGCCCGTTGGCCACGTTGAAACCGGCGGCCACCTGGCCCAGGGCGCACCGGTCGGGGCGGCCAGGCCCAGCCGGACGAGGGCCGGGTCGTCGTGGTGGCGCCGGAGCAGCTCGAAGAGCAGCGTCACGTCCCCGCCGTCCCGAAGGCCGCCCGGCAGTCGGGCAGCAGCCCCAGGGCGCCCAGGGCGCGCAGGGTGGCCCCTGGTGGCGGGCCCCGTGCTGGCGGAGGGCCTCGTGCAGGGCCCCAGCGCCACCAGGTTCCACCGGTGGGCCGCTGCAGGGGCCGCATGTTCAGGGTCGGGGAATGGTGTCAACGGGGGGGGGAGGGGGATTCCGATGAGGCGGGGGACGGGTGGCCTGCGGGGCTGCCCGAAGGGCGCCCTGCTGGACGAGGCCCTCGGCGGCCTGCTGTTCGCGCAGGGCCTCCACCACGAGCCGCGGTGATGACGAATGATGATGATGATGATGATGGTGGTGGTGGTGGTGGTGGGTGGTGGGTGATGGTGGTGGGTGGTGGGTGGTGGGTGATGGTGGTGGTGGTGGTGGTGATGATGATGATGATGATGATTGGATGATGATGACGACGATGATCGATGGCGATGATTGGATGATGAGGGGGGGTGGGGGGGGGGGGGAGGGTCAGACCGGGGTGAGGGATGGATGAATGGATGGGCGAGGGACGGATGCCCCGGCCGTCAGGATGAGGTGGTGCAAGGGGGCGGCGGGGCGGGAGGAGGGCGTCTGCTTGGTGTTGGCAGACCCCAAGCGGAGAGGTTGCGGAGGACGATGCCGGCCAGGGCAGCCGACTGGGGCCCGTGCTGCCGCATAGCCGCCACCACGGCCGCCGCCCCTGGCCACCTCAAGGGCCCCGCCCTCTGGGCCACGCCCACGGCCCGCCCCACAGGCCACACCGCACACCCAGCGCGTGAGGCGTGGCGGCACGGAGGGTGGGGGTGGGGGGGGAGGGAGGGGAGGGGGTGCGGGACTGGGCAGGGGCGGACCGTCTGAGCGGATGGCGCGCCCCATGAGGCACAGGAAGCTCATCGCCTGACAGGCGCCCTCCATCACCCGGGCAGAGGCGTGCCGCGACCGCTGCAGCAGGCCCGCCACCACCGGCACCCCGCCCGCGGCAGCCGGGCCCGCGGGTAGGCCACCAGGTTGAGCAAACAGGCCGCCGCCAGGGCCTCCACCATCACTGCCTTCACGGACGGGGGCAGCAGCAGCCGGCCCGCCCAGGGAAGCCCCGGAGCCCGTGACGATCCATTGGAGGGTCTCCACACGGGGGGACGCCCCCCGCGGCCAGCCGGGCGGCCTTGTCCTCGTTGAAGGAAAGCCCCGCCAGGGCCTTGTATCCCATCGCAGGGCCGCCCCCGTGCGATGGCTGGCGAAGCAGCGGACAGCCTCCAACCACGGCAAGCCCGCCCGCCGCCCCGATGATGGCCTCAGGCTCGCCCCGCGCGCACCATCACATCACAGGAAGCGTCGTTTGAGGTTAAGGGGCCGCCACGAACCTCTCGCCATCCGGCGGCCACCATCGCCTCACCACCACCCGCCACCCACCTCCGCCGGAGGCAGCCGTAGAACGGCCATGGCCATGGCAGCCAGCAGCCCGCAGGCCGCCTCGACGAGGGCGGAGACCTGCATATGGGCGCGGAGCAGCCCCAGGGTCAAGCCCACCAGGCCCCGGCGGGCAGGCCGCCGCCCCGGCCGTGACCATGGCCTGCAAGCCGGGGCAGCTCGTCCAGCTCGGCCGGCCCCAGGAAGCCCTGCCCCAGGGCCGGAGGGGCGTCGGGGCCCGGCTGCTCCCAGCCGCCCAAACAGCGGTGAGACAGGAGGACTGGGCGATCGGCAGGCAGGAGGCAAGGAGGCAAGGAGGCAAGGAGGCAAGGCAAGGAGGCGGGCAGGTGGCAGGATGCAGGTGTCAGGTGGCGGACGGGACGGTCGAGGAAGTCGAGTGCGAGGGCCTCCAGCAGGTAGAGGCCGTGCTCGGCCAGCCGGACGTCGGCCGGTCCCCGGCCCGGACGAGGCCCACCAGGAGCGGCCCCAGGCCAGCTCGCCCCGGCTGGCCAGGGCCCGGGCGTGGGCCCGCCCCTGGGGGGCGCGCACCACCACCGCAACCACGTGGAAGCAGTGCCGGGGGGGGGGTGGGGGGGCGGCGGGGAGCAGAGCCGTTCGCATACAGGGGTGCTGGGGTGGCCATGACAACAGGTCGGGCTGCGAGTTAGTCTAGAGGAAGAGGCGACTCTTATCGACTCAACGTGCAGGAGAGGCGGATCAAAAGCTTCCTGGCATCATAGAAAGAGACAACGTCAAGGCCAAAACTGCCAGGTCGAGACAAGAATGAGCACGAAGTCCGGTAAGAGTATTTTGGGAAGAGAAACCACACCTTTCCGAAGTAGACACGCACACACACACGCACACATACACGCGGGGGGTCAGGAGCAAGGTGGAGTCAGGACGAGGGGGGGAGGGGAGGCGGATGGCGACAGTCAGGGGGGGACGGGTGGACGGACGCTCCTGCTGACGACCGTCGCGAGGGAAACGCACTCTGTGGCCGTCTGTGCCTGCCAGTCCCACGCGCTCTCAATCCTGTGTGCGTGCGTGCGTGTGTGTGTGTGTGTGGGGGGGGATGGGGAGTGGACCGCCGCGCTTCAAAATCCCACACCCTGTGCTCGGTGGAAGTGAAGATAGGACCGCGTTTTCGTTTGGCTCCGTCGAGGTACGTGGGGTGGAATGGCGACGAGAAGGACGGACCTGCGGTGACTATCCGTATTCCATAGGCGACTTGGGGGGTCTCTTTCTCCGAGCTATCGGAAGGAGGGCGGTCCGGGTCTATGAGTCTTGCCAACACTGAGCATGCCTTCTGAGAGCAAGCGCTGAAAAGTGAGGAGACAATGATGAGTGATGAGGCCGGTTTGGCGGAATGAAGTTCAGAAGAAAGGCGAAAGGCGAAAGGAAAGTGCAAATATGCATTGCACTCGTCAAAAGAACAAAGAAAATGAAAAGAAAATGAAAAGAAAATGAAAAAAGATGCTGAATCGAGAGAAACCAGACCACACAGCTTGTTGTTCGAAAGAATCGACCGGGGAGGATCAGACTATTTCGAGAGAATTTGTTTTGGGCGTTCTGTCCATTTGTTTGTATTCAACAGTTTCTTTTAGACCCGGTTTCGACGTTTTACAGATACTGTTCGCATTTTTCACCACCTGTTCACGATCACATTCTCGGGCAAATACACAGCATGTCTCTCTGGAATCCTCGAGCCACTTGCGTGGATAAGAAGACTGCGCTGCGGTGTATTGGCATGTTCGTTCGCAAAGAAAAGAACGCCAAAGGGAGAGAAACACGCATGAGGCGCGCGATGGAGCTGTAGGAAAAATGAAGGGGAGGACAGTAAGGTGGAGCGAAGGACGGAATAAGGGCGGTGAGGAGCATGGGGAGCGATGACAAACGAGAGGGAGCAAAGAGGACGAGTGGGAGTGAAGTCCAGCGAGCTGGAGCGAAGGGTGCGGTGCGGTGCTGTGCTGTGCGGTGCGGAACGGCGGGAAGCAGTGCTGAAGAGCGCGGGAGGCGATGGGTAGCGATGAAGAGCAATGTGGAGCGAGATGGCGAGCGGTGGGGCGCGAGGAGATCGATGGTGCGCGATGGTGCGCGATGGTGCGCGGTGGGGCGCGGTGGAGATCGATGGGGCGCGGTGGGGCGGGGCGGACGGGGGCGGACGGGGGGCGCGATGGGGCGCGATGGGGCGCGGTGGGGCGCGGTGGTCGCCTGGGGGGGGCGCGGTGGGGCGGGGCGCGGTGGGCGCGGTGGGCGCGGTGGGCGCCACGCCCCGCCCCAAGGTGGCGGCCCCGTCCTGGAAGTCCACGTTGCGGGGCTGTCGGCAATGACCGAGAGGCCGCCCGACCCGCCATGACCAGCTGCGGCCCCCACCCCGCCCCCGCCCACACCGCCCAGCACGAGGAGAGCCGACGGTGATGCAGATGGTGGTGCGTGTCAGGGGTGGCCGGCGGGGGGATGTTGTTGTTGATGTTGTTGCGCCGCACCGGTTGCCGGTCAGCGGGCAGCCGGTCATGAAGATGCCGCCCCGCCCGCCTTGTAGTAGATGGCCCCGCGCTCGTCGGAGGCCGTGTTCTGGGCGAGGGTGCACCCGGGCCCCGGGCCTCCACCTCCACCAGGCTGCCCCCCCGGGGCGTCCCGCCGCAGGGCGGGAAGCGGTGAGTGGGAAGCAGTCAGGGGCAGGGGAGCAGCTGCCGGCTTGAGGGCGGGTGCCTGGCAGGGACAAAGCCGTGGGGCTGGCTGCCGGGGGTACGGACTGGCAACCGGCCCCGTAGTGGGGGGGGGGGGGGGTCGGTGGTCATGGCGGTGTGGGCGATGTGCACCCCGGCCTGCCCGGCGGCCGAGAGGGCGCCCCGTCGCTCTCGGCCTGGTTGCCCTCGAACACCGAGCCCGCCACCCGCAGCGCGACTCGACGTTGGCCGAGAGGGCTCCCCGCACCCGCAGGCAGGGGATGGTCACGGATGGGGCAGCATGGGCGCATTGATGCGGAAGACATTGACGGACATTGACATGGGCATCGACATGGACATAGACATAGAACAGGGGCTGACCGTTGGAGCGACGGCCAGGTTGGCGGTGAAGGAGCTGTTTGCGAGGTGCATCGTTGTGCAGGTGCTGACCGCGATGGCCCCGCCCTGCCGCAGGGCCTGCGACCCCGCGAACTCGCAGTCGGTCACCGTCAGCGACCTGGCACCCGCAGCCCCGCCAGATGCGCGGGATGAGGCCAAGACCGGAAGGTGATCCCATGGACGGCCGTGAATTAGCTGAGGGTGCGCGGTTGGTGCGGGTACGGGTGACGGGGGCGAGACAGACCGGACGTGGCGCCTGGACGCAGCCCGAGTCGGAGGGGCCGAACGTGGAGGCGACGAGGCGGAGCTTGTCGAGTAGGTCCACCGAGACACGGTCAGCTGGTCAGTCGGATGCCCTCCAGGGCCCCGGCCGCGTAGAGGTTGTCGAGCAGGCTGCAGCGGCGCAGGGTCATGTTGCGGGCCAGATGGAAGAAGAGCACCCGCCACGTCCCCGCACCCGTGGGCGGCCGTGGCCCTCTCGACAAGCACGTCCCGTGCCGAGTCGATGGCCCCGTTGCCCGTGGCAGTGTTGCCCTCGAACCAGTTGCCGGCCAGCACCAGGTCCGAGCCAGTGCAGCTGTCCAGATAGACGACATGGACCAGCGTGCGACAAGCTGCGGCAGGACGTGGGTGGCGGCGGCTGGCTGGCTGGGGGGGGGGGGGGTTGGGGCGGACCAAAGGAGCAGCTGACCAGGGCCACGCCGGAGCTCTGGCACAGGAAGAGGGCGCCCCCGTCGAGCATGACCAGGTTGGCCTCCCAGCGGGTCTCCTCGGCCCGGAAGCCGGTCATGGTGACGCTCCGCAGGGCGCCTCGCAGACGTTGCCCGTGAAGAGGCACCGGCGCATGGCTCTGACCCAGCCGAACTCGATGTTGACCGCCCCGGTCGTACATGACGCCCGGCCCATGGCCGACAGTCAGTTGGATCGCTGGGTTGGATCCCCTCCCACCCATTCCCCTTCACCCTCGGCGCGGTGGGGCGCGATGGGGCGCGATGGGGCGCGGTGGGGCGCGGTGGTGGGGGCGGTGGTGGAGCGATGCGCGCGGCGAGGGCGAGCGATGGGGCGATGGAGGCGCGATGGAGGCGCGATGGAGGCGCGATGGAGGCGCGATGGAGGCGCGATGGAGGCGCGATGCGATCTGGCGCGATGCGATCTGGCGCGATCTGGCGATGTGGAGCGGGGCGAGCGAGGCGAGCGAGGGCGAGCGGTGGGGGCGTGATGGGGGTCGCGCTGGGGCGACGACGCATCGTCCGGCGGAGGAGACACAAGCTAGAGGGAAGGTGAAGTACCCACCGTGATGAACACAAGAACACCAGACTCTGGATGTGGTCGAAGTGGGAAGGTCATGGTGGGAGTGGGGGGGTGTCATGCATTGCATCGTTCAGGCAGTCCCTGAATGGAAGCGAGAATGCTTTTGGGAGGCTCGCAAATTTTCAAAACCTTTACAAATTCACTTGGAATTCTCAATGTTCATGCGGTCCGGAGACCGAATCGATGGGCGCAATTGAATGCTGGGTCGAAGCGCGTGGGGGGCTGGGTTGGCTCAGAGTCTCTGTTGTTCGTGGGGATTGTTGGAATTGAGGGACCATTAAGCGCAGCCAATTGCCAAACCCAAATTATTCGGACCTCGTCTGAAGGGTCTTCAAACGAGGTGGAGTGCTCCCGACGGGGAGAGCCACTGTTTCTTACCTCGCCTTTCCTCCTGGTGCGTGTTTTCACCCGGGCATCTTCCGAAGTCAACTTCTTTTCGTCTCCTAGATATTCAAATTTGGCGGACGCGTGTCGCCTGAAAAATTTGCGGGCGGGAGCGATCATCAGATCAGACTGTTCGTCCCAAAAGACCAGACCTTCTCTTGGTCTCAAACGACTCTTATAGCGCTGCATTTTTCTACTCTTGCGGGTTTTTTCTACTCTTGCGGTTTTTCTTGGAGTTGCCTCCGACATCATATTGAACGATCCTGGTCTGCTCTTTTTCGGCACACCTCTTGTTTTACCGAATCCCGACAGGCTTCCTCGCGCTTCCCCGTGGCCCTCTTGCCCCTCGCGGCTGCTCCTGCCGCTCCGCGTGCCCCTTGTGGCCCCTCGCCCCGTCGTCCCTTCGTCGCCGCCGCTCTTGCGCCCCGGCCCCTTCGCGCCCCTTTCGTGCGCCCCTCGCGTCCCCTTCACCCCCCCTGCTGCGCCTTCGCGGCGCCTTCGCGGCCTCCTTGTCCCCTCGCGGCTCGCGGCCCTCGCCCACTCGCGCCCACTCGCCGACCATTCGCGGCTCGCGGCCTCGGCCCCCTCGGCCCCCTCGGCCCCCTCGGCCCCCTCGGCCCCCTCCCCCTCCCTCGGCCCTCCTCCCCTCGGCCCCTCGGCCCCCTCGGCCCCCCCTCCCTCGGCCCCCTCGGCCCCTCGGCCCCCTCGGCCCCTCGGCCCCTCGGCCCCCCCTCGGCCTCAATCTGCCCACTCCCTTCTCGAGCATCGATGAGCCGCGGTGGTGTAAACCGCTTCGAACGCTTCCCACTGGTTTGTGTCGGTTCTCGTTTCACCGCAAAATCACTTCTGGGGGTCATAGCCACTGAGGCGAGCGGTTCCAACCGGATCATGATCGCGCTCACCCTGCTTCTGCACGCCCTGGACGAGACCCTGGCCGAGGTCAACGCCTCGCTTGCCAGCGGAGATGGCCTCACCCTGCGGGCCATCCCGGGGATGGTGGGCGAGAGCCTCATCCCGACCCTGGTGGCTCAGTCCCAGGTGGGCCTGCTCTGCTCGGCGGCACTAGAGACGGCCATGATGGACGGTCCGGCATTCCGGGTGGGCGATTGAGGATGTGAGGAGGGAGATGGAGACTGATGAATGACCTTATCCCCCCGCTGCCATCATCCCCCCCCCCCCCCCCCCCATCCCCCGCCAGGTTGCCCAACTGCTCTCCCTGCCGTCGATGATGGCGGGCCCGCCCTGCTTCTTCACGGTGCCCTTCCTGGACAGCCCCGAGGACTGCGAGCGCTACGCTCGTGTGGGCCTCCGCTACACGCCCCATATGCGACTCCTGCTCTACCCGCCCGGGCTGCCGCCCGCCCCGGCCCACCAGGCCCCGCTCAGCACGGCCGCCCGGCTCTCCATGCCCTCCGTGGGCCCCATCACCATGTCGGCCGTGCCCCACGGGCTGCCCCTGCGCGGGGCCACCTGGGCGGAGCATCTGCAGCCGCTGCGGGTGACTCTGGATCGGCTCCGGGATATGTACGCCAAGGCGGGCTGCCTGGGGCCGGCCGCCCTCAAGGCGCCCGGACACGCGGCTGGCCCGTCGCCCCTGGGGCCGTCTGGAGCGTGGCCGTGGACGGGATGTGGTCCCCAGACGTGGCCCTGCAGTACCTGCCGGTCGGCACACCCTCCCTCACCATCACCACCCTCACCCCCGATGTCTCCATGCCCTCCCCTGTCCATGCTGTGGCTCATCCCCCCACACACACACACACAGGTCTTCCGGGCATACGGGGGCCTGATCCAGTACATCGAGCAGCCCTGGCCACCCCAGTTCTTCCTGGTCTGCTGCCCCCCCCACCCCACCCCCACCCCCCATGTGCCCACTCTCACGCCCTTCCCACCTTGGGCGCCGCTCCCTCGCCTCCCCGATGATGGACCCTCATGCGTCTGGCATGTTTGTGTCTGTGTCTGTCTGTGTCTGCTGGACGTGGCTTGTGTCGGTTGCTCTGGTCTCTCTCCCCTTCCTCCACATCCCCCTCCCCCATCCCCCCATCCCCCCATCCCCCCAGGAGTCGTCCTCCGCGACGAGCCAGTGGCTGACCGTGCGGCGCCTCTACCAGGAGCTGCACATCCGCTTCGTGGCCACCGAGAGCGCCGCACAGCCGTCGACCGTCGCCCGGCTCAGGGTCCGCTCATATATGGCACATCCGAGCATCATCGGCATCACCCGCATCACCATCATCCGTCGTCGTCATCATCATCATCATCATCATCATCATCATCATCATCATCATCATCATCATCATCATCATCATCATCATCATCATCATCATCATCATCATCATCATCATCATCATCATCATCATCATCATCATCATCATCATCATCATCATCATCATCATCGGCATCATCATCATCCAGTGTCATCATCATCATCGGCATCATCATCGCCCAATCATCATCATCATCATCATCATCATCATCATCATCATCATCATCAGCATCCAGATCATCAGCATCATCGCCCAATCATCATCATCATCATCACCATCACCATCATCATCATCATCATCATCATCATCCAGTCATCATCCAGTCATCATCATCCAAGCATCATCATCGTCATGCGATCCCCCCCCCCCCCCCCCGGCGCAGCCCTTCTGCGACGTTGTTGCCCTGAACCCAGCCTTGCAAGGCGGCTACCGTGCCTCCCTCCAAATCGCCACCCGCTGGCGCGCAGCCCCGACCCCCGCCTCCGCCCCCACCTCGGCGGCCATCCCGGGCACCCCCGGCTCTTCAACCGCCGGCCATCCGGCCACCCCCATGCGCGGCATCCTCCAGCGGCCCGCCATCCTGATGATGGGCGCCCGGACTCCTGGCGGGTCGGCTGCGGCTGCGGCTGCGGCAGGCAGCACACCTGCGGAGGTCCGTTGGGGGGGGGGGGGGGCGAGAACCCGACACCGACCACCAGACCGGGCGGGTCGATGGTGCCCGGATGGGGAGCAAGAGATGAGAGATGGGCGGCCAGGGTTATGGTGGTGGGGGGCGTCAGATGTGGGGATGGACGGGGGGAATTGCAGCCGTCACCCGCATAGCCCCTTCCCCAGGCGCCCACATCACCGATGTCCTCACCATTCCCTTCGCACCTTCACTGAACTTCCCTGCGTCCAGCGCTTCTCCGATCGGTCGGGCTTTGCCTTCGGTACGGGCGGTCGCTACGGCGCCGCCACCCTGCACACGGACCTCCCCGGGCTGGGCATCCAGCCCCGAGTGCCCCTGCCCAGCCTGGCCTCGTCTCTCTACCCCCCCGTCTCCATCACCCTGCCGGCATTACCCACCATCACGGCCCCGGCCACCCCTACGTTGACATCACCCCCCAATGTCGAGTCCACCCCGGCTCAAGCGGCCGTCACCACCACCCCAGTGCGCGGGCCGCCTGCCCAACCCACCGTCCCGGAGTCCGGGAGCGGGGGCGTGGCTGTGACCCCGGCAACAGCGAAGCCGACCCCGGCACCAGGGAAGCCCCCGGGGACCCCGGCTGCCACCCCGGGAACAGCCGCCCGCTCGCGCGTCTCATACTCAGAACTGCGTCCGTGCGGGCCGACATTACCCCGTGCCTCCTCCTCCCTCCCCCCCCCCGACTCCGATCCCCCCTGGATATCCACGTCCACCCCCTGGCCCTGGCCTTCCCCCAACCCCAACCCCACCCTCATTCGTCCTTCCCGTTTTCATTCCCCCCCATCGCTCTCTCTCGCAACACGTTCCACCCTCGCTCCTCGCCTCGACCGGGCTGGCCGCCCTCGCAGCCGGCATCCACCCGCTGGTCATGCCGACCACCCCAAGCGCCGTGGCTCCCACCCCGGCCTTCACCGCCCCGCCCCGACCACCCCGCAGCCGCCTACCCCAGCTCCATCACCACCCCCGCATAGATCCCCTACCACCATCCCCTCGGCCCCTCGGCCCCCCTCGGCCCCCCTTCCGTCGCTCCCCCGCCCACTCTTGTGGCTCCTCCCCCCTCGATCGCGGCCCCGGTTTCTCCTGCCCCTCGCGCCGCCTCAGGTGCCCCTGTCCTCGAAACGGGAGCATGCTTCTCTATAATCTCGCTCCCCCTCACCCTCCTCTCCTGCTGCTCTCCTGCTGCTCTCCTGCTGCTCTCCTGCTGCTCTCCTGCTGCTCTCCTGCTGCTCTCCTGCTGCTTTCCTCTCTGCTGCTCACCCTGTTTTCGTTTCCTCAATAAAACGACGTGTTTGCGCCCCATTTTCTTCACCAGGGTTAGTCTGCAACTGTTCTGAGGGCTGTATTTTTTCGGCCGTCCCATAATTGAGTCGAGGTGCCTCCAGGGGCCTCTATAAGGGGCGCCGGGACTGTGGGTTGTTAAGAGTGATGATGAAAGGGCTTGCGCCAGTGTCGGCAGATTCACGACTTCGGTTGTGATATTGAGAACCCCTGTGGCTTGGGGAAAGGGCGTTGTACCCAACCCTTCGGGCGTTGGTAAACCTCCACGACAACGGTAAAGGCTCTCTCGTCAAGTCCGCCCCATCCACGAGAAGTCCGCCCCTGAGATTGGGGAGCGTGGTAGTCGAAGCACCGGCAACCCAGTTGCAGGTCGACGTAAGATCCCGAAGTCTCGTGAAGCAGGACCTGAGAAGGAAGAGAAAGCAAATTTTTGCCTTTTTTGATGCTGCTTTCGCTGGCTCCTTGTCTTTCTCTCAGAGGAAGCTGACAGTACATTCTTCTGAAGCTTCGAAAACCAATGAACATTCTTGGATGCCCGTGACCTGACCTCTTCGGCCACAGCTGCCGAGGCTGACCCTGGGCCGACCTCAGCTGCCGACCCTGGCTGAGCTCGGCTGCCGACCTTGGCCGACCTCCGGCCGACCCTGGGCCGACCTCAACTGCCGAGTTCGGCAACCTCCGACCCCGGCAGAGCCGTCGGCCAGGGTCGGTCAGGGTTGGCCGGGGTTGGCCGAGGTCGGCAGCCGAGGTCGGCCTGAGGTCGGCCGGGGTTGGCCGAGGTCGGCTGCCGGGGTCGGCCGAGGTCAGATTTCTCGCCGACCCTGGCCGACCTCACCTGACCTCAGGCCGACCTCAGGCTGACCTTGGCCGACCCTCGCCGACCTCGGCCGACCTCGGCGCCGACCTCGGCCGACCTCGGCCGACCTCGGCTGCCGACCTCGGCAGGAAAATTGTCCCGCCGTGTCTGACACCATCTGCGCTATCATACCCACACCTGAGGTTCGGTGTCTTTTCCCAGGCGGCCTGTTGGCCCTCCTTTCCTGTGTGGCACATCTGACGCACCAACAACAGTGTTTGGTGTTTGTTCTTTGGGGTGGGCCTGGGCTTGTCCATGGCCATCACCCCAACACTGGGACCTTTGTGTGACATCAACTCGCATCTGCTCGTTTGCATGCCTGCACCCGGCTGTCTTTCTCGTGGGATTTCCGGATGCCCCTCTGTTCCGGGGTGTACGTTGTCTCACCAACACCGTGACATCAGCTCGTACCTGCTAGCTGGCATGCCTGCACCGCTGGTTTTCTCCTGAGGGCGATCCGTTGATACGTTCGGATGCCCTTATGCCCCGGGTGTGTATGTTGCTTACCAACAGCGAGAAAAGAATTGGCGCTGTACACTTGAGGGGCATGTACATGTTCATGCCTTGGTATGTTCATCAGCCAGTCGGGGTCTGTCTGTTCATCACCCGCACGGCTCTTCGATGTTCTCTGCTGGGTCTATGCTCGGGTGCCCTTATTTCCCGGTGTGTTTGTGGACGCGTAGCACCGAGGCAGGATAGCTTACACCCCAAAGGGTGTATATATCGACAGGGGTATGTTTACCCACACATACCTCCGCGGCACAGTGAAGGGCGGTGCCGCGCGGTATGTCTCTGCACTCAACTGTGTGTCCACGGGCGGACCCACACTGTTACCCGGTGGGGGTGTCCTTGAGGGCACCCTTTGTGGCCTCGGTTGTGCACTGCGGCGGCAACACCAAGAGTTGGTGCTTTTCCGGGGCGGGCCTGTGGGCTCATCATGTTCTTGGTGATGTCCTGGCACACCATCGTCTGGGAGCGGGCCTAAGTGCGCCCAACATGCCCCCTGGATGCAGTCTCACACCAACAGCATCATCACAGCACCACCACACGCACCATCAGTCAGGGCGGGCCTATGTGCTCAGCATGCCTTGAATGGGTCCTGGCACCAGGACATCTGTTTGATGCGTCTGGGGGCGGGCCTGAGTGCCGCTCCACATGACCCCTGGTGTGCACCCTCACTCCAACGGCATTCTCAGCACCACCCGTGCGGTGAATTTTCAGGGCGGGCCTGTGTGCTCATCATGCCCTTGAATGCGTCCTGGCACAGCAGGACAGCTGGTTGATGCGTCGTCTCAGGGCGGGCCTGAGTGTGCCCACATGCCCCCTGGTGTGCACTCTCACACCAGCAGCAGCATCACACCAACACCATCACCCAACACCACCAGAGTGTGGTTTTCAGGGCGGGCCTGTGTGCTCATCATGCCCTTGAATGCGTCCTGGCACACCAGGACAGCTGCATGATGTGTGTGTGTGTGTTGGATACTTGGAGAAACCCCAAAAGGGGTCCCCCGCCCAACACCCCTGTATTGATCAGCTCATAACGGGGGGTGCGTCCCACCGAAGTGGGGGGGTAACATGCGATAAACCGCCAACCAACATGGACGACGCACTCGCCCAGGAAGACCAGCAGCAGACGCATGGAATGGAAGGAGCGCACCTGCATGATGCTTCTGGGGGCGAGCCTGTGTGCCCCACATGCCTCCTGGTGTTCACTCTCACACCAGCAGCATCACCACACCAGCACCTTCAGATCGGAACCACCACACCAGCTCCATCATAGTGGGGCTTGACTTGGGGCGGTGTGATGCCCAATGTTTCATGCCTGCACCCGCATCGACTGATGCCTTCTGTGCCTGTGTGTCTGAATCAACGGCAACACTCGGCACCTTTCGGGGGCGACCTCGACACACGCGGGGACATCTGGAGTGTGTATGTCTCACCTGCTTGATGCTCCTTCTGGTGTGCTGTCTCTCCGGCCCGCGCGCATGGGCAGAGCCGGCTCATCGGTCGGCTGAGAGTTTTGGGCAGTTCATCCTGGTGGCTGGTTCACGTAGAGTGTAGCGGTGGGAAAGCTATTCCTTTGGTATGGTGTTCACTCTTTCTTGGTTTGGGTTTGTTTGGGGCTATCCCACGAAGGCTGTCCCTCGTTCTCCGAACTCGTGAAGGAGAATGGTGGGATAGCCGAGTAATCTCTTCCCCAAACAAACCCAAACCAAGACAAGTCTCCCACCCACCTCCCTGCCTAGGGGCACTGGGTTTGTTTGTTTTTGCTTTCCCCGCGAACTCTCGACAGCTGCACA
Source organism: Paratrimastix pyriformis (assembly GCA_027972325.1). NCBI lineage: Eukaryota > Preaxostyla > Paratrimastigidae > Paratrimastix > Paratrimastix pyriformis. The sequence continues at coordinate 7,467 of JAPMOS010000322.1, read as the reverse complement.
TCAACGTACATGTACCCACAGACAGCGAAGGAAGGTGGGCATTTTGTCTTCGCAGCGCTGTCTGAGTACTTGGCTGTACTGTTCCCTTTCAACCAGACGATCTGATTGACAAGTCAGGAGGGCTGCCTCATGGGAGAGGCAAGTGTGGCTGTTTTTCAATCTTGTTAGATTCCCTTTGACAACAGTGTAGTGGCCTCATCGGGGCCGCTTTGCCCTTCAGACATCACCCTTCATTCACCCTCATTCACCCTCGTCAGAGGTGATTGGGCAATCATGGTGGGGTGAGGTGTGGTCATTCACCCCCAGCTACTTTGCTTGCAGTTTATGGGTTATGTGTTCATCCTGCTTGTTGTGCTCTTGAGACACCACCCATCATGCACCTTCAGAGCGGTGTGGGGGTTGTCTTCCCCTTGTCTGTTCTGAATGGACAACAGCTCGGACTTCATCGTGGTGCGGGGTGTTGTCTTTTACCCCGTTTTGTTGTGGCAACAGCCATGTGGCTTTATCGTGGTCGTGGGGGGCATGCCTCCTCCACCTTCATATGCTAGGGGTCGGGGTTTGTCTTTCACTGCCGTCTGTTCTGATTTGACGACAGCTCATGTGATGTCATCGTGGTCGTTGTGCCCGTGAACCACCCCCGATCACCCCGCCACACACTTCCCTCTCGCGGGAGGGATATTGGTTGAGCACTCTGAAGTGGCGATCGATACGTCACCTTTCGTGCTCTCTCTCCCTTCGGGGTTTGCGTTTTTTGGTGGGGGGCTTGGGTTCTTTTTTACAGAACTTGACGCCTACATGGCAAGGGTGCCTCCACCTCATCGGCGTCGGTCGGTGACTTGGTGACGACGAAGTCGCGAGCACGGGGTCCGAGAACCCTCCTGGAATACGCGAGGCAAGCTGCCGATCGCTGCTCCGCGTGCTCTGCGATCTCGCCGCGTGCCTTTGGCCCGCGATGTGTCGGACAGCGAGTCCTCTCGCTGTTTTGTCCAATCTTCTTCGTTTGTTTTATGCGGGGAGTCCGACCCGTTGAGGGAAGGACTCCCCATGGAGGGGGTGCCGGGAAGACTCGGTACCCTCGGGGCCTTTGAAGGTTTCGCCCTCCTTTTGTTTGTGGCTTCTTCTCTCCCACCTGTTTTTGCTGACCGGTTACAGTGGTGCGTCGGGGTTTTCTCCAGCCTCCTCTTTCCCTGACTAGACTTGCACCCCCCGGGGCGGGTCGCGACCCGCTTGAGGAGATGTTTGGGGTTCGCATGGTTGATCCTGAATCTTTCTTCGTCGTTTTCATTGAAACCTTCGGGAGCTGTGACTCCCAGCTGGATTGTTTTACTGCGTTGCGCGGTACTGACTCCTTCCCACCTTACTCTGCGTCGGTGGCTGGCGGTCGTCGTCCGAATGGGCTTGTGCTGAAAGGACAAGTCGACTGCCGGCACTGACATGACATGTCAAATTCTTTTGATAAATTTTGGATGTGAGTGCCGTTTTGCGTGCTTGCTGTGCAAGTGTTCACTCTTTCTTGGTTTGGGTTTGTTTGGGGAAGAGATTACTCGGCTATCCCACCATCCCTCCAGGGGCGGTCACCGCCGACTTCCGGACTACGGCTCTTCTTCCATTCCTGCCTCAAATTTTTCGCACTTCTTCCTTTGCTGAATTGCGATTAGCATCGTTTTCCTGATCCCTGCCAACTCACTCCCAACCTCCTTTTGGGTGTCCTCATCCACAATTCCCATTTCCGCTGCCAGTCGACATGCGTTCGCATATTCCTTCTTGAAGCCACATTTCGCTCAGCCTCCCACACCTCCGAGATCCCTCTCCAGTTATAGAGCATTTCCCCGTTTCCCGGGCGACCCTCATAGTTCGCCTGCACCATCCGACTCCCAGCCTCCTTCCTCAACATCGCCTCTAAAGCCCACAACGGGGCCGGGTCCATCGGGAATCTCTCCCTAGCCCGCCCATTCTCAAACATCAATATCCCCACATCAAACCGTGCCTTCCCACCACCTTCCTCCCAGTCCGCCAAAAACTCGGTTCCCAAAAAGCGAACCCGCCCTCCTGGATGATGAGAAGCTCACGCATCTGAATATCCCCCTTGATCGCCAAGCTCACTCCATGATTCGGCTCGCTCCCCATCTGGACTCTGTTCGCTTTCCCTTCCCCGTAAGGCACAATCACAATACATCGAAACGCCCTTTTCCCTCCTCTACCAATCGGACTCTCCGCCCACTCTCCAATTGCCCGGAAAAACCGATCCATCTCCTCCTGGGGGTTATATTCCGGATTCGCATAGATCAACAAGTCCCGATTCTCCTTGAATAGCCCGTACCCGTCCACCGAACCACCCAGGAACCAGTCTTCCTTACTCGGCGTTCTAAACTCCGGGAAGCTGAGGTCAGCATTCCCGGGTGCGAGAACGCCATCACCGTTAGGCTTCCCGCCTGCCTCAGCAAAGAAGATATAGTGTGGGGGGTCGTCCATTGGTTCCTCAGCGTACTCGTATGCGTCCGCCCCTCCTTTATTGTCGTGTTTTTCCCTTCCTCGTATCGGTCACATCTCAGCTACCTCTGTCGAGAACGTTTCCCAAAAACTGTCCCATGTTCTCGCCCGAAACCATCTCCCCCGGGACCTCTCCATCAATTGCCATAGCCTCACCTTCGTGATCCGCCTGCCCCTTATCTTCACACAATCTCCCATCGGCTCCACCCACTTCTCCTCAAGCAGCTGATCCGGGTCTTCCGCCCTCCGCCTTGTCCAACCACTCACTGCTTCACCGCATCCGCCCTTTCCATCTCTCCCCGCACAGCCCGCCATCCCGGGGCATTCAAACACCAAGTGGTTCATGTGGTCCCTCACCCCACCAACACTTCCCATCCCTCCCCGTTGATGTAGAACCGGATGTTGGCCGTGATATACCGCTGCAGGATTGCCATCATCGCCAGCTTCCCGGACATCTCGCACCTCATCGTTTGCACGTTGATCCCTCCATTGCAACTCTCTGCGTTAATTAACACAATCTCGTTTTTTTCTTTTACGAGCCGCCCTCCACATGCGACTTTTCCTCCCCCATTCCTTCATCACCTCTCTGAAGTCTGTCTCAACTTCCTTCCCGTCACTTCTCCGCACCAACTTGAATCCCCATCCTTTCTCTTCAGGCGCCACGCTCGGCTCCATCTTTATGCTCCGTCCCGCAATCTTGTCTGCCAATCTATTCCCCTCCGCATCCAGCGACGCACTAGTTTCCTGGTGTCCCTTAACCCAGACCAGTCGTATCTCCGAAACTATTTAATTTAAGTGTTGCAACATTGATAGCCGAATTGGTGGAGATATCATCACCTGTAATCAATGATGCTTCCACTTTCCCAGTATATTCTTGACCAGACATCTGAGGGGTTACTTTCAGAGGAAGAGTTTTACCACTCACTCTATCGACATAGCCAGGAAGGAATAACTCATTTGAATGCACAGAACAACTACCATCACGGACAACTATAGATGATTCGGTCGGTTCAACTGATTCGGCATATGAACTTGATGAAACGCGTTTCCATGTGGCGATATTTGATGAAATATTGACGAGAACAAAACATGTTTTTGAAGTAGTATTAGTCCATAATGTGCATAAAGGATATGTATCAGAAGTTAATGGATCACGAGTCATAGATACATACTTAGTAATAGCACTTGGGTCGAATGCGAGAGATAATGTGGAAGTAGATGGTTCCAAATGTAAACCATCAGTGACATGCAAAAGACCAGGAGGGCCACGAGGCCCCCGTTGGGATGATGGAGAATAACTTGAAGAATAACCAAAAGGTAATAAAGACATTGTTATATATTTACAGAAGAAAATAAATATCTTGCCTCTTTATATAGAAACAATGGATGTTATAAATGTGAAAGAATTTTTTGGTGATGATCAGCACAATGAAAAGATCCTTAATCCATTTGCCCCACAAGGATTATTCCGAATGTGTATGGTTGGAGGATCAGGAAGTGGTAAGACAAATGCCCTTGTATCAATGATAGTTCAAGGTCAGATACCATTTGATAAGATCTCTATCTACAGTAAACATGTGGATGATCCTAATGATGTATATGTGAAGTTGATAGAATATCTTGAAGACGTTCAAGCCAACGCGAGAGAGCAACTTGACGAGCCTGAGTTAGAGATGGTATATTATGGTAATAAACTTGATGACGTGATCCCAGTTGAAGAGCTCCCATACGAATCCAGAAAGTTAGTGATATTTGATGATTTCATGAATGAACCCAAACAGAAACAGGCTATAATGACAGAATATTTTACATCAGGCCGACATAAACAAGCATCAGTGATATATTTGGCACAATACTTCTATAATATTCCAACACAAATTAGAGCTAATACAGGATACTTCCTAATATTTAAAATGACAAAAAGAGATATTAATTGTTTGAATTTATTAATTTGTGAGCCAAAAGAACGAATACAAGCATTATATAATGGCGACGGCCCAGAAATTTAACTTTTGATGATTGACTTGGTACCACACGTTTGAAAAGTTGAAATATCGTCAAAATTTTGATGGCATATTAGAAATGGACTAAGATTTATAGTCATGGAACAAAAATTCAGTGAAACATAAATTAAATAATATCTTGTGTAAATATATAGATACTCGATTTACGAAAACCAATCTTTAAGAAGTTATCAAAGAAGGAACTACTTCAATTGATGAATCAGACAAAGAATGTCAAACGACAAGCTCAACGACATGCAATCACACAACAAATTAATGATGCAAAAGAAGATATGAAGACAAAAGAAAAGAAGAACGCGAAAATAAACGACAACTTGAAAAGGCTAAAGCTGATTTAAATTTGACAGACAATGACCTTTTAATCTGGATGCAATAAATTATGACGAGTTAATTGATCTGGCAAAACAAAATCCAGTTATATTTAATGAAATTATTAAGAACAAACAATTTGAGGCATTAGGGAAGAGATAAAAAATACGAAAAGGAAGTAGATCGTGAATTTGAAGAACTGGATAAGCTTGACCATGATGAGCGTGAAATCGAGAAACAAGTGGAACGTGAAGTAGAGAAACAAGTAGAACGTGAAGTAGAGAAACAAGTGGAACGTGAAGAAGTGAAACAAGAGGAACGTGAAGCTGAAAGAGAAGAAGCGAAACCACCTGTAAGAAAACCACCGGTAACACCACAAGATTATCAATATGAATTCGATATGACACAGCAAGTGAAATTGAGGGGAAGAAAAGCGAATCACGATGACGCAATTTTAATGAATCCACATCTTTCACGATTTATCGAACAACAATTCGAAGGAATGAAGATAAAGGAAGTCAAATCAAGAATTGAATATTTAAAACAACACAATTACATACCAGAAGGTTATAATTTGTATCCGAAACATGTCGCATCTGTGATAAAGACTCTTAAAATCAGACGAGCGGCTGATGAAAAGCGATTAGCAGCTCAGAAGAAAGATCCAGTAGAACATAAATCTTCAAACTAATACAAACCCACTTCATGTCCTTCGTCCAGAAGAGGAAGAATTCATACGAAAGCGACAAGAAGAAGATGAATTAATTGATATGGCAGAAGATGTGATGGCGGACGTCGACCTCTACCATCTCCTCCATTAAATTCACCTATAAAACACTGAAGAAAGGATCAGGTGGCGATATTTTCCGCTTCTCCAGAATTACAACGTCGATTACAGGTCATCATTGGTGAATCAGGAGCAGGAAATACATCACCTGAACTCATGAAAGAAAAAAGTGCTTCTCAAGAATTTTAAGAAGAAAGGAATGTTACAAGGTCCGAAAGAAGTGAAAGATAGATTAAAAGTAGCCATTATAAAATATAAGAAGGAGATCAATCAAAACAGTTGAAAGGACAGATCTATGATTATATCGATTATTTATTGAAACATAAAGTGATCACGAAATGGAAATACAATCGCTATGTGAAAGCCTTTAATTTGATTCATTAAAATAATATCTGATATATAGTATATAGAAAACAATGGCAGTCGCAATTCCATTATATATAAATTCAGAACGTCGAACACGAGGGTCAAACAGTGACTTCATGATTCAGTATAACATGAATCCGATTACTTTCAATGAGGACAAACGGTATTCAATTAAGTTAGTTCACGCCACAATATGGAATACAATCAAAAACATCACCCAATCGAAACACAATAATAAGTTTCAAATCAATGATGGTTTTGAATGGTTTACATTTACATTTCCAGATGGATGTTACAACTTGAATGATATGAATGCAGCGTTATATACTCATTTTAGTGAGAGCAATCAGTTGGAGATAGATAATACGACGGGCAATACAGTGAGTCCGATCACATTTTCAGGAGTGGAGGCCACAGCGAAATGCACATTAATCTTACGATTAGGGTGGGAGGTTTCATTTGCAGATACAGAAGAAGAGAATAATGTGGCAGGTGTGTTGGGTTTTGAGAAGCGTGTCTATAGTGCCAAAATTGCATCAACCAAACTTTTTATATCGATAGATGTCCGAATAAGATTGATATTACGAATTATGATGATATTTTAATACACTGTTCACTAGTTGGATTGCATTCCAGTTCGATGTGCCACCCAATTCACAATGTAATGTGGAACCAAAGTGTGTGTGTGTGTGTTGGATACTTGGAGAAACCCCAAAGGTCCCGCCCAACACCCCTGTATTGATCAGCTCATAACGGGGTGCATCCCACCGAAGTGGGGGGGTAACATGCGATAAACCACCAACCAACATGGACGACGCACTCGTCCACTGAAGACCAGCAGCAGACGCATGGAATGGAAGGAGCGGACAGGAGAGAGAGAACACGCAGAACCCCGCATCCATGAAACAAAAGAACGAAAAGACATTTTAAAAAGGCCTGAACGGGGGAGGTTTACTCCGACATACCATCGTGCGGTGTAGCACACATAGACAGTGCTCGCGCGCAACCACGAGAAGTTCTCACCGCCGGTCCATCCGGGTTGGAAAAGGAGAACGCCCAGCACGCACCACACGGACGCCAAGATCGGCACACGAGATTGGGGAGGCAGAGGGAAGAGGAGGAGCAGATGGACGTGAAGGAGGGTCAGAAGGGCAAGAAGTGGGGGAGGTGGTGGAGGGGCGCCAGAACACTCGACTTGGCCGCAGCCGGCTTGGTTGGAGCGGGGCTGCCCGGCAAACGCCCGATTGCCTTCCATCCCGCCTGGGCGAGACCCGGCGGACTGCAGGGAGGGCTTCCCCTGCTCAGTCTGGACGGACCGGGGCCGGCACCGAAGGCGGCAGGGGCGAGGGGCGGCGTCACCTCCCGGCAGGCGGGGAGGCAGGCAATCTCCGTGTGTGGAGGTCGCTCTGCGTGCACGCAGCCTTCTTGGACGAGGGCGAGGCGAAACCCTTTGCATCCGCGTGCTTCGGTGAGCGTGAACGGACGGGAACG
>JAPMOS010000321.1:0-28774 GCA_027972325.1 Paratrimastix pyriformis | reverse complement strand
AATCGTGCAGCAGTTATAGCACTGTGTAGCCTCTACCTGTTCTTCCTCAGGTTCTTCATAATCAATAAGTCCAGCATTTCCAGGCAGGTGCAGGAGGCAATAATGATACAGATGTCGGTCTTCCGCCCGTGGTAGGCGCAGGCATTGGTGCCCCACCAGTAGTTGGAGGAGGCGTCGGAATTGCGTAAATTGGAGGAATCTCGATCGACGGAAGTAACTCAGGGTGCTCCTCATTCAACTGATCCATATCGCCATCATACACAGCGCTTTTAATTTTAGGTAGCCAGTGACTTTTATCGGCACGTTCTTTATCCTCACGTTCCTTTCAGCTTTTCAGCAGCCTTGATAGTGTCTCTTGCCTCCAGAACAACCTTTCTAACGGCACGCCTAACTTTTCTTTCGGTTTAATATAGTGTTCAGGTCTAAATCTGACTGGCGGCTTGGATAATAGCAGCGTCATACAACACTTGTTTTCCCATCATTTTAGACATGACAGCCGCACAAATAGCTACAATTTCCTCTGTCTCATCATCATAATCTGCAGCTCTTCGTCGATGTGTACCTTTTGACTTACGTGGTTCCTTGGAAGTATCCATTGTCTTCAATAATACACGAGAAATTTTCAGAGGATCGATGTTAATGTAAATATGACAGCACCAAACAATAGATGGTGTGTGTAATTAGTTGATTCAGTGTCAGGTGTTACAGGCGAAATTGGTTCGACAGGAGTAATAGGCTCTTCAGGAGTTACAGGCTCCGTCGGCTCTTCAGGAGTGTCGGGCTTTTATCATCTTCTTTTTCTTTCTTTGCATTTACAACACATTCATTAAGTTGTTGTATTTGGACATTTGTTAATGTGCCTACATTCTTCCAATCTATTACATTACGACAATCAACGCAAACTAAGTCACCCCATTGCGGTTTTGATGGCATCTCAGGCTTATTTACATTAATTTGTGCTATTCGTTGTGATAAGTACTCAGGCTTATAATAAAAGGTCATCATGAATTCACCCGTTTTGTTCTGACGGTTTAACTCACTCCATTCACATGATTGGACATTAAGGTTTGATAAATCGAGTCCATTCTGCTTTATAGTTGATGCAATGTATTTGTCCTTATCAGTCATCAGGCTGAAGGCAATTGAATCAATATTCCATAAGCCCGTGATTGTTGCATGGATGTATTGAATCGAATCATTCATAAAATACCATTTGTCGTATTCATCTTTCCATTTATCAAACTTAGCATAATAGTCATCCATCTGTTTTAGGTATGAATCATTCATTTTGATAATGTTTTGAACTCCTTTTCACATTCAGATAACTCTTTAGGGGCTGAATCTTCAATGTCTTTCAGACAGTCCCAATTTTTAGCACATGACTCAATCTTCGAACAGTTTACACACTTTTGGAACTGTGCCTCAGTAGTTGATTTAGCTATTGCCGGAAAAAACTCCGTATATGAATCAAAGTCAAAGTTGTTGGAGTGTGCAAAGTTAATGCCTGTGGCACCGTGAAATCACTGTAAAAGGCTCTCGTCTTACTTCCTCCACGTAACGGCATTTCAACACGTAACTTAGCATATAATGCCTTTAACTCACGCTTTCTGTCTTCACCATCTACCTTCATCAAATTCTCATATCGACGTTTTGATATAAAGTCCATTTTAACGTCAACCTGATGTAACTGGCATTGTTCTGTTGAAAAGCATTGATGAACTTACTTTCACTATCCAAAGAATTCCACTGAATCATTCTTAATGCTATACAAGGTGAAATTTTCGATGAGTACTGTATACAACATGGGTGGAAACATTAGTTATAACTCAATTAGGCAAGACCTGTTGAACTATCTGTCTGTCAATGAAACCAACATCATAATGCAACAAGTCAATGTGGTTCTTAATGCAAAGAATGAAATAATCTTTCGTAACATAGCTCACATCAAAAACGTCAAGATTTCTTTTGCCAATGACATAAAGAACCAAATCATAGCCAAAACGATATTGGAATCAACATCTGCAACATCTGCATTCAATGACATCCTCAACAAGATATCAGAAAAGCAAAACCAAGGTGGTATCTTTACCGCAAACTTTAACGTGCTCGACATGATTAAGAAGCTAAAGAACGTTGTTGATGTCAATCGTGTCAACCAACAGATGCAAAACATCGAAACTCATTCGACGTCGTCAATTCCTTCCAAGTTATTAATGATGCTTTTGTTCCTTCATCAAGCCTCGAAGATGTCGACTTAACTGCTACCAATCAACTCTACAATAAGCAAGTTTATGATTCATTAGCTGAAATATATTCTGAAGTGGATCAACACACAAAAGATGAGGAAGAACACGACATTGGACAAACTGCTGATAATACTACTGCATTGATTGCAATTGCTGCTGTCTTAGTGGTTGGAGGCTTTATCTATATGAACAAACAAAATGGAAAGTAATTTCAAATGTATATTATGTCAGATGAGTCAATCAGAACTGCTTTTCATGGCAAAAGTGGCAAAAGCCTGTATGATGAAACAAAAGTACAACAAAGATTTCATGGTTCCATTGATTGGCACACTGTCGAGGAACCCTGAAATCGATGATAGCATAATTCCTCATGATGACGAGCCTGAGGTGCCTGAAGAAGAACGAAAAGAACGTGTACGACCTCGAACAAAAGAGGAGCAACGCTTTGAAGATGAAAGGAATTTTTATGAATACATGAAAGGTGGATACACACAAACTCAAATCATTGAAACCGTCAGACAACTCACACCATATGTTCCTTCTCGTATCTTTAACACAACAATCTTTGCCAAACAGAACTTTATTCGTGTGACACCTCAAGCATTTCGTGAGTTAAAAGCCCAAGTCTTTGATTTGAGCCCTGATGCGATTGCTGATATGGAACATGAGTACAACGTCGTGTCACACGCTAAAGGTAGTCGAAATGTCACTAAACTATTTGGTTCAAAGTATGAGACAGTCGCTGAGACAAAACAACAGATGCATGCTGCAAAAGGCAAGAGACAACCAAAAGCCCATAAGCCACAACCGCAAAAAGAGTACAACTTACGGTCCAAAACACGATTACGTGGAGGGAAACGGTAATACCATTCATTGCAAAAGTAAGAATTTCTATTTGTATGGTATTGACAACCATGCACAGAACAGTTGAAACTGTGAATGAAAATCAACTAAATGATACTCTTCAAGAACTACATCACCCTAACAAAGTGATTCTAACGCCTTATGATGATGCTATTGCTAAACAAGATGAAAGCTTAGCACAGAATGTTGTGAAGATAAGATTCGACAGTGGACAAACTGTGTTCATTAAGAAAGAATGGTATGAGTTATCTGATGTGTTCAAACAACCTGTCATTTTCCAATCATTTGAGCGTTACATGAAATGGATTTACCCTCTTCTGAACAATTCCGGGCGCGACTTACAGTTCGATGACGATGTGGATTCCATGGCTGAACTCGGTGGATTCATTGAGGAGGTGTTTAAATACAAACTCGATAAGCTGCTCGTTGAATCTGTCGTGTGTGATGTATCACAAAATAGTGGACTCGTCGATGAGATACAAAAGATGAAACGTTACATCAACAAGTATGAATCATCTGTCAATTCATGCTGGGGTATCCTAAAGAAAAAGGTGACTGAACGGATGCAAAATTTCGAAAATGAATGGCTCGGCTTTATCAAAATGTGGAGCGTTGTATATCAAAATGATAAGTATAATGGCATCACCTACGATTTAATACTACAAGCTATCAAAGCAAACAACATTATTGATATCTGTGTGATGAATGTGAAATACAACAACATTATCTATAAGTTCATCCGGTACTTCGAGCTGTATGTCGTAAAGAATGATAAGACTGTCGTGTCAACCAATAAGTATGAACTCAGTTTAATGCTTCCTGATGCATCTGAAACTGTATCTAACATCGCTACATCTATTTCCGGCATCATCACCAATACAAAAGTCCTCGATAAAAGCACATTGCTTCGTCAAGTGTCAAATCTTATGTCGATGAAATCACTCACCGCTTAACTCCCTAATTTAAGCTCATTCCACTTCTTCTCATACTTCTTTATGAACTCTCGATTGACACAAATTCTTTTGTATAACTTCTTATCTTCAATACCATTAGCCTGTAATAATTTGTATATGATGAACTTGTAATTCATTCTATACTTACTGATGGCTAACCTGTCTTTTATCTTAGCAAACTGTCTCTTCATGCTTTCCCTGACTGTTGGTGCTATCTGATAATGTACCACCTTGCTAAACACCTGGTTGAAATAATTCGATGGTTTATATGGCACATAATGTGACTTATTTCGTGCTGCTCGCTCTTCCTGAAAATTACATACAAATGGCGTCTCTAATACACATCCACAGTTCTGACAGACATTTAAACCTTCTGGTGTTGTAACTGCATCGGGTTTATCACAACACTTCCATTCTGGTTCTTTTGGTTCCTTCTCAACTTCCTGTCTATATAAGTCCAATGATAACTGCATCAGACGCTTTCTCTCTGCTTTCTCATCCATCTCCTTCATGATTAATATAACAATAGATTATATTAAATCAAAAACGACAAAAGTTAAAATGGAGTGGCTGCTTGAACTTAAGCATCCACATATTAAACACTGCAAAGGCTAAAAAGTACACTTGAAAAGCAATGCTGCGTAACAATAGTTGTTCGCTACGATACTCTCGGGCGGAAGGATTTGTGGTCACTTGAAATCCCGGGTTCGTAGTGACGTGCAAAAAAGCACGGACGATATGAACTGTAAGTTCACACGTAACTGAAACTATGTTACCGTTACTGCTCTTCATATTGGTACTTTTTGCCTTCTAAGCAACTTACATGATTCCATGGATGTATTCTGTTCAGTGATAGCCTGCGAAACACTTTTAGCGCTTATCAGTGCTTCCGGTTCTATTTGAACAAAATTCATTTGATGCTAAGCTCAATTCATGAGAAAACAACGCTGCGAAACACAATTGATATCTGAATGTGTTCCCGTCATTATTTAATCACTGCATGGCTTCTCATCAAAACATCCAACCATTCAATGCACACAGATGTGCATTCGAATGAATGGTGCTACCATTCATTGCATGTATATGGTTGATAGAATAGCACCTTTATGTGGTACTACTCCATAATTACTATATTTCATAATTCTTTAAGCCATTTTTATAAAATAATTTGAGCTATAGGCATTATTTCATGTCACTTTGCTGAGCCTTCAGTGATCCTGATTGAAATTTTGCTCATCTTGAGCCTGTATCTAAAAATCACTACTTTCTCATTTTTGCCTCTTCTTGGTGCCATATCTACTCAAATTCATCAAAAGTAACATATCCATTGGATATATTAGCTAAAATTGAAACAAAACAACTCAGAAATCAATGAGATACTCATAAAGAGCATCCTTATCTTCCTTCTGTATCTTCTTATGGTTTTTATCTTATCAAAAGCATTTGCTTGTATTGCTCTTTGTTCGTCTTAGCTGAAATGCCTAAGTAGGTAATTGATGACTGCAAACTGTTCAATGTCTTCCTGAGTTGTGGAGGTAAGAGCTTCTTTGACTCTCCATACTCAAATACGAGGTCATCAAACGTAAAACTGCTCTCACATCTTTGTTTAACCTGATTTGGATTCAATTTCAATGCTACACTGCATGCATATAGTGACTTGTATATTGTTTTCGTACCATCTGTCTTATTTGTCACTATTACTTGAGTCCTTGCTCCTTTCACATATTTCTCCTTCTTCTTGTATTCTCTCGGCTTATAGTTCGACAAATCTTTGCAAAGGTCTTCTTGTATTTCTCCTGTTGATATTCTTTGCGCTCATCTTCAGTTCGGCATGCTTTAATCATGTTCAACATCTTGAATCCCTTTTCTGTGTATTCTTTGATGTATTTCTCTTCTATCTCTTTAATGTTCTCACAATCACAAATTGCTTCAATTTCTTCAATGGTGAACTTGTCAACTCCTACCTCTCTCATTCTGCTGTAAAGCATATGTGTGCATCCACTCTTGACATGTGTTTTATGCACTGCCCATCTCGAACGGATGTTCTTAGTTGAACCTATATACAATTCATTCGGCTCAACAGTGTTGACTATCTTATATATGTAGTATTTCATTTTACTATACTATAGTATTAGATAATATTTCAACTGTATTTAAGTCACTTTCATTTTTTGATTTTCGGATGGTGCTTCCAAATTGTATCTCCTGCTTTGCTCTCTGCCCTGTTTCTGTAACTCTCCATACACTACAGTTTCTTCTAATAATGCTTCTAATAGGTTGGTTATGTCTTTCATTGAGCGTTCAATTGATGTCAGTTTAGCATTCATCTTGTCAAATGTTGACTGTTGATATGGTTCCATAATAATGAACGCTGATAAAATTTCACTTAGTCTTCGATTGCTCCATTTTAATCCGGTAATGTCCATAAGCGTAACTATCAGTCTTGTTTCTGAGATACCTTTTATCATCATAAGAGCACAATGCAAACTTGTTCACTGATACTGCATAGAGTTGGTGATATTTGCTTTGAATTGCACAGAACTTCACCTTAGGATGTGCCTTATCAATCTCTTCATCATTCTTTTCTCCATCTCTTCATTCTTTTCTTCATCTCTTCGTCAATCTCTTCATCAATCTCTTCATCATTCTGTTTGCGTTTTGGCTTCAGACATTCTGAGTTCAAACAGTCCATGAACCTTTGTGTGATAATTCCTGTTTAATTGCTGACTTCTTCACACCTTTGCATTTGGCATGCTTCTCTTCATCACCTTCTATGACATATGAATACATCTTCGAACGTAATCCACAGAACTCTATGATTTGCTTGCCTTTGGCTTCATCCTTGAACTTTCCAATCTTGGCAATGTTCTTTTCGCTGAATAGCGCATTGTCCTCTGGATAATTGGATGTATCGAGTTCGTCTTCAAATTCTTTCATATCTTCATATATGTCTTCTGTCTCCACTGCAACACATAAACTGTCAGTATCTGTGAATAGCAATTTGACTTTGTCTCCATACTTTGCTTTGAGTGTGTTGTAGTAAAAGTCATACATGTGCATCTTGGATAAGTCTAATATTGATTGCCCAACTGCTATTGGCATGTTCAATTTGACTGATGTCTGTCTTGCATGTATGCCTACGAGTTTATCTCCAAATATCACTGTCTTCTCATAATTTGGCTTGGCTACGAGCTTACGTGCCTTCTCCTCACTGGATGTTAGTGTAAAGTTGATGTGAGAACGATTGTTCTGCATGGTTTTTCCAAAGACTGCATTGTTGGCTAATTTGAATAGTGCCTTCTCGAATTCATTCTTTGTTTTTGAACGCTCGTTGGTATTGAATCCTATGTAGTCTTCTAACCAATCATCTTGTTTAAAACTCATCACTCTTTTGACTGCTTTCAGTTCCATTCCTAAACTCAAATATAGCTGGAGTGCACGATAATGCACAACATAATCAGTCTTGTCTTCAAAATCACAAATCAACTTCTCAACTTTTGCCTGCTTTAGGCTTAAATTCGTCTTCAACAACTTCTGGTATTCAGATAACTTTTCATCTTCTACAACCTTCTTGCATGGTGCTAATGGATAATCATTGTGCATGTCATGTAGTTCTTTTGGATATGATAAATCCACTTCTAATATGTAGCCTCTATCTCCATTCTTGTCTAATGACATTATCTTGCTCTTCGTGAACTTGCTTACGTTCTTTTCCCATTGAAAATCAGTCGTTGGTAGTCTATAACTCATTGCTTTGCCGTAAAGGTTGTTAGCATCGAGATACAGAATGTACACCGTTTTGCCCTCTTTGTTGTATGTCTTCATGTACTTGTTGTTGGCTTGACAATATCTGTTCGTTATCATTGAAATCCCTCCTCGAATACCCTTCTCAATAAACAAATGCATGTCCATTTGTGTGTCATTAAATAAGTCTAACTCCACCTTCGAACGCTTCAGTGCCGCATCCCATGACATTGCTGGTAATGACACGTAACATACCGGATCGAGCCCGTAATTTTTTATACACATGCTACGAAACTTTTCGAAGACATCTGCTAATAGTAACACATCAGTTTTAAGGTATATGTCATGATAATCACCTAACGTTTCACATTCAAATGTGTTCCATACTGTCTGTGCATGTGCATAATCTTCATCAGATATGGCTTTATCGTTTAGTTTACTGTAAAATGCTTCCTTTGGTGGCAATTCAGTCTCATCGAACTTCTCCATTGTGTTCAAATAGTCATATGGATAAACACCCTTCTGGCATAAAAGTTTCAGGTTCTCTTCACTGATTCCTTCCCAATCTGCTTTTGTTCTGATAAAATCATCGTAGTTGTTCTTCCCTAAGTTCTCTGATAATTTATCCAATGATTCTGTCATGAATGCAAAACTGTCTTTGAACTCTATATTTCCATCCATCGAGAACGACAGATACTTCTCTTCAGTCAATGCTAAGCATGTAATTTTCTCACTAAAGTTCCCTATTTCTTGCATTAAGAGGTGAGAATCATAACCCTTTAGATTGTGAAAGAAAACTGGTACCTTGTAATTCTTCAGACTGAATAATAAGTTACATCCATTATGTGCTGCCCCTCGATATTCACCCGTAATATGATCATGGTCTCTCACTTTATCTGATTCATCTTCAATCTCTCGTCCACAAATATGACACACAGTGGCTTTATCAAACTCTTTTTGTTGTTCCTTCGATAAGTTCATCTCACAGTTCCTTTTGACTATCTTCAGTATCGTTTTACGCTCTTCGATGATGGATTTTAAGAAATGCTCAACTGCTCCTTCACCACGATACAATTGTATTGGTCTCTCAAACTCTGGATAATTACTGACAACTTTGTATGCATATGAACACACATTATGGTGCTGATATGCTGCTTTTATTTTTTTCTCATCGTCATCATCATCAATTGGTGTTGTGAGTGCTTCGAAATCTGCATAAATCGCAAAAGGTTGCTTCACTGATTTTGATATATGCTTGAATTCGACATGAGCATCTTCTTCTATTGGTAACCATGCTTGACAACATTCATGCTCATAGCACACTGGTTTATGCCTTTGCAACAGGCTTTCATTCCAAAATCCATGCATACAGTTCAGACAAAAATACTTTTTTCCATTGTGACTGTTCTGGCTTGAACTTAAGAGACGAGACAAATCTTTAATCAACACATAATGTGAGTTGGTTTCTGTCTTCTCACATCCTTCTCCTTTCATCACCTCTGTATTCTCATCGAGCTCTGTTATACGTAGCATATTGACTACTGTTTTAGCCGTATTCCAAATTGGTGAGACATACAATGGATTGAAGACAACTGATGTCTTCTTCTCCTTCTTAACCTTTTTTGTTGTGATATGATGCTCGATCACATTGATGGCTATGTTATTTTTAGCTTCAAATCGTGGTATACTGTCAATTTCCATTGGAAAATGAATGCCCTTAAAGTCGAGCTCATTGTCATACTTCATGTATTGCTTCACTCTCTCCGGATGCACATCAACTGGATGCAATGTTGCTAAAACACTCCATTTAAAACACTCATTGTCATCATTCTGAATATTTATCAATGCTTTCTTCTGGTTCAATACCTCTGGTAATTCAATGTAACTGCTTCCACGCATTGGCTTGTATGAGGCTACATTCAAAAACACATTCTCAATACGTTTTAGGACCCATGCACTTCCATTGTTAACAAAATTGTCCACGAGCTCTTGGATTCTCGACACTGCATTCCCAATTCCTTCTTCAATGTCTTTCTTACCGAGAATTCGAATGCTGCCTGATGAAAAGTGTCCATACATTGACTTGTCTTCTTTGGTGAACTGACATTTCAACACGATGTTCAGTTTGAACTGTCCTCCCTTCATCTCTTCATATAATATCTTTTTTATCATTCCTTCAGTGTCCACAAAACACCTCTCGACACTTTGTTTGTAGTCAGTTGCCTCGATCTTTCCATGGTTCATAATAGAATAGTTCTTCATGAAACCTTTCATAGCTTTTTTGCATTCTACCACTTCATATTGTGCTATTTTTCCAAACTCATCTTCGACGTTTTCTGCTCCTTTTGTTGATAAGGCATCTACATCAATAACTTCTTCTTGTGCAATCTTCACTTCTTTCTTTTCTTTCTTTTCCTTCTTTTCCTGTTTTGGTGACGTTGCCTGCCGTTTATTTATGTATTCTTCGAACAACTTCTTCGCCTCTTCATCTGAGAGTCCATCAAATGCAACAAATGGATTTGCGGTTTTAGTTGTCATGTCTATAGTAGTGTGAGATAAAATTTTTTTCATAATATTTTATTAATCTATAAATTTAAGGTTTCTCTAAGTCACTTTTAATTTTATAACTTCATTATACTAATGGAAAAGACCATTCAAAATGCTTATAGCAATCCTAAAACGGGCTTTGTTTCTGCTCCTAAATTGTATCGAAAACTCAAACAAGATGACAAGAAAATCACCTTAGATGCTGTCCAAAACGTGCTAAATAAGACACCTGATTATCAAATCATGAAAGAAGATAGAAAACCCAAAAAAGTTCAACACGATTGTGGCTCATACTGCTCTCGCATGTGTTCAGATGGATATCATCATCTATGATCGTTTTAAGACGAGAACTGGATTCGAGAACATCCTCTGTGTTATTGATGTGTACTCTCGTTATGCTGCCTGTCGTCCACTTAAAACAAGAAAGCCCACTGAGGTTCTCAAAGCAATTAAAAGTATCTTCCATGATGACTTAAAAGGTACTCCTGAAAACATCAACTGTGACAATGAATTCCAAGCTAAACAATATGTCAAATGGATGACTGATAATCATGTTGTGGCTCATTTCAGTGACCCTGAAGAAATCAATAAGAATAGTATTGTTGAACGATTCAATCGTACAATTGCTCTCAAACTACAACGTTGGCGTCTCTCTTCTGGTGACTCCGATTGGACTAAAGTTCTTCCTGATTTGGTATCTTCTTACAACAATGATTACCACAGAACCATTAAAGCAACACCTTATAATGTGTTCAACAACCATGATACAAACAAACAATCAGTCACTCAAATAGAACGTATTTATAATATTGGTGACCATGTTCGTGCTGTTCGAAAGCTCAAAGCATTCGCTAAAGGTGATGAAGTAAAGTATTCTCTCGCTGTCTATATCATTGACTCATTCGATGGTAAAAAGTATGTTCTCAAGAACCTGAAGTCTGGAGAACTGTTGAAAAAACACTACAAACAATATGAGTTGAAGAAGGTTGGTGAAATCATCGAGAAGGAGAGCACTGAAAAAGCTGTCAAGAAGATTGATGACACAAAGAAGAAAAGACTCGTCAAACGAAGACTGACTCGAGAAGGTATTGACACAGATAATATAATGCATGATATGAAGCTCCGTTAATGGAAATATTCATTTTCATACACTATTGTTGTGGAATCGTCACTCTCATCTCCTTTCTTCTTAGTTATTGTAACAGTGAAATATTCATCACCATGAAGCTTAATCAACTCCTGTAGGAGTTCAAATAGCGCCCTATCAATCTTAACTGGATGCTTATCACAATTCATTCTCTATATACTAACTATAGATAATTATTTTTCTTCAAATACCTTTACATGTTAATCAACTGCTATCACTCGTTCACTATTTCATTGAGTTAGCCCCAGTAGCTCATTGAATTATCATCTTAAAACACTCAGAGCTCAAATGATGAAACGCTGTTTTTATCTCTTTGAAATAGAAGGTAAATCTGATTGATTTCTCTTTCAATTCATGTCAAAGCTGAGTAAATTTTCGCTTTAAAGGGCTCGGTGCTGAAATCAAATTTCATATTGTTTTATCATTTTGTCATACTTTTCCATTTTCTTAGAATCAATTATTTGAGCTGATTCAATCAAAAGAATGCATCATTTACTTAAGATTGATGCATTATTTAATGATCACTTTTGAAAAGCACTTTTGTCACAATTTTATTTTGAATGAAGAGATAAGCTGTTTCTGATTGAATTCTCTTTCGTTTGATGCTTAAGATGATTGAATTGTTTGATTTGACAAAATGGCAAAATAATTTCTGGGACAAAAAATGGAAAAAAATTGAAAATGCATGGAGAATTCGCTTTTGCCTCTAATTTCGTTTGTAGCTCGAATGAATTGATGCTTAAATCATTCCAAGCTGATTAAAATAAAATGCTCGTTTTACTTAAAAAACATTGAGAAAAAAGATTTTGCTCTGAAGAAATCGATTTTTGCCTCAAATAACGTTTGTAGCTCGAGAAAATTAATGCTTAAATCATTCAAAGCTGATAAAATAAAATGCTCCTTTTCGATAAAAAATAATGAGAAAAAAAGATTTTGTTCTGAAGAAATCGATTTTTGCCTCAAATAACAACGCAAGCTCACAAAATTGTGTGTGAAAATCGATTGTCTCAGAACTCTCCTTTTATAACTACTATAGATCAACGAAGGTCTTCTCGATGCGACTAGCCCCACAAAGGGCAACGTTTACGTCAATGAGGAGGGAAAGGGAAGGGGTTCCTGCAGTTATGCTCGCTGAGGGTCTCATTGTAGACTTGGTGATGAGGTCCCGGTCTTCACCGTCGTAGTCGTCGCCATATAATTCAAGAGCTTCCGCGGAAAGGGCCTCGTGAACGGACTCCAGCTCAGGCGACTCGGGGGGGAGTGCATATGCCGCCATCGTTGTCCACGTGAGGTGCCTCGTCAACGGACTCGGGAGGCAGTTCGGTCACGAGGCGGTTGGAGACGGAGACGGGGCTCCGGAATGGGCTCGGGTTCGGCACTGTCAGGAACGTCCTCGACGCGAATGATCTCGCGGCGGCAACGAGTCCAGCGTGGGGACTCCCTTTCCTTGCGTGCTTCCTCTGCATTTTGGCGGGTTCCAGACGGGAAAATCCGGGGGGTCATAGCCACTCTTTTCAAAACCAGGGTGCATTCCAAAAAAAGCAAATGGACACAGGGAACGCGGGAAGAAGGTGGCGGAGAGAGGAAAATCATCCTGTTATGCGCTCCCAGTGAACTTGAAGAGGCAGTCCCAATGGGCCGGTATCTCGCGGCGGCAGGTGTTGGTGCGGAACTTGTGGCAGTGAATCGACCAGTCATAGGTCTTCCGATCGTCCTCGGAGAGAGCGAGGTATTCACGTTCGCAGCCCAGGAAGGCCTTGGGGAACTGATCACCGTAGTAGTCAGAGAGCTCCAACATGGAACGGTCACGAAGAACCTCCTTGGCGAAGAAGGGGAAAGAGCGTTCCCAGAGGGCAAGCTCTTCGAGCCTCATCGAGCCCTCGATGGCGGGGTCCTGGTCGAATGCAGCCTCGAGTCCAGGGTCACAAGAAGAGGCTCTGCTGATCAGGAACTCGTAGGTCTTCCCGATATCAGCGCATTGTCCGCAGGACAGGGAAAAAAGAGTTTCCCGAAGGTGAGACACATCCGGGTAAGTACCTTGTGCAACTCAACACAGATGGCACCGGAGAGCTGGTACTCGGTCAAGGTCTTGAAAAAGTGAACAGGGACGATGACACCGCGATTCAGATGATTCGTGTTCGGGAACCAACGGCCCAGCAACTTGGGAAAGATCCGTTCGTAAAATGCCTGTCGGCTGAGCTTCATCAATGACTTTGTTTCCGGTTGGTAGAATAGGTAGGTCCTGTTGGAGAGGCATGAGAAACCCACAAGAGAGGAAAAACAGAAAACAGACTGATTGAGGGGCGGGGGGACAGTTGCAAAGGGAGGCGGAAGCGTACTCGAAGTGGGAAGGACCGCTGCGGCGTCAGGCGTTGACGACGTGCTCCTCGTGGCGGTGACCGGTGGCGTTTTGGGAGTAGCCACGCCAGCCCGACCCGGAGCCACTGCCGGAGGCGTCGAAGTGCTCGTTGCGGTGGAGGTGACCTGGGCCGGGCTGGCGTTCTGGGAGTAGCCACGGGAGCCCGACCCGGAGCCACTGCCGGAGGCGTCGAAGTGATCGTGGCGGTGGCCCGAGCCGACACCGCTGGAGGCGTTGAAGTGCTCCTGGTGGCGGGGACCGGGCCCGGAGGTGGAGGCGTTCTGAGAGACACAGCAGCCCGAGGCGGAGGCGTCTTGAGAGCAACAGGCGGAGCCGCAGCCGCTGTGGACTTCTTGATAGCCGGGGGGGCCTGTCCTGGGGTCTTGGGCGGGATGAAGACGGACGACAGTTTCTTGGGAGCGGGAGCGGGAAGTGGTGTCGCGGGAAGTGTCGGTTTCGGAGGGTGAGTGGCGGGCCGGCGTTGAAGTGGCTGCCTCGAGGCCGTCGGAGGAGGGGCGCGCTGTGTGGACGGCGGCACGGGGTTGGAGGCCTGAGAGGCGCTCTGGTCGGGTTCGGTGCTCTGGTCGGGTTCGGTGCTCTGGTCGGGTTCGGTGCTCTGGTCGGGTTCGGTGCTCTGGTCGGGTTCGGCAGTCTGCTCGGGTTCGGCGGAGACAGGCTCGGGTTGGGCGGTCTGCTCGGGTTCGGCGGGGACATGCTCGGGTTCGGCGGGGACATGCTCGGGTTCGGCGGTCTGCTCGGGTTCGCGGTCTGCGGTGGTCTGCTCGCGGTCTGCGGTGGTCTGCTCAGGGTCGGCGGTCTGCTCATGGTCGGCGGTCTGCTCATGGTCGGCGGTCTGTTCGGCTTCGGCGGGGTCGGCAGGCTGCTCGGGTGCAGCGGTCTCCTCGGATGGGCTGGCTTCCTTGGGTTCTGACTCAGTGTTCTGCTCGGCTGGGATGAAGACGATGGCACGTTGGAGTTCCTGGCTGACCTGTTGGGGTTCTTCTTGTGCGGCCGTGGCATCCTGGCTGGCCTGTTGGGTCTCCTCCTCCTGTCCAGTCTCATCTTCGGTGCCAGGCTCGAGGCGGAGAGGGGACCCCTGCGCAGCATCGGATGACTTGCGTTCCGCGCGAGAACATTTCCTCGAGTGGGGCTCCTCATCCGACTCATCCAGCGAGTGACGAGACTTGTCCGTTTGTCCCCGAGACTTGTCCGTTTGTCTCACAAAATGTGCGTTTGTCCCATCGATTGTCCGCCTGTCCGCGACATGAAGACATGTCCACTTTGTCAGTCCTTGAACCGCGACAAAACAGTGTCAAGAGGGGGGCAGGAAGGAGTCTACAGAAACAAAGTTTGTTTCGCGCACATTCATCGTCGGTAATCGGCCACCCAATTTCACGTCACGACTGTTGCTGCCGTGAAAATGACGCGGCTGTGCAGATCAAGCCTGCGGCCGCCGTGAAGGAAGCAGTCGGAAAGAATTCTCGACGATGCATCGGGATGGAGGTTGCACCGTTATGGGCAGTATGCAGGGAGTCAAGCCGTCAGTCCCGTCCCATGGAAAACGAGCTGTTCAATTATTCGCGAAGCCCGCTTGAGTGTCTGTGTGTGTGTGATACCCCGGTTTACGCCGAGTCCGTTCTCGGGCCGGGTAACATAGACCTCCCAGTCCGCCCTCTCACGAGACGCAAGAAGGAACGCCCCAAGGGACCCATGGGTCGGCTCGCGCCCCAGTTGGGGCGGTCACCGCCTCCGCTTGATCAAGCAATAATGGTGGCGACAAGTCCACGGAAGCCATCGAGCCCGGAATGGGGACTCGGTTGGAAAGGACACGCCCAGGTGTTAGATGGTCTTGCAAGGAACCCACTTCCAACGGGATACGTTAATTAACGGCTTGAAATACGTCATGTTGCCCGCTTGAAATAATACTTCATGAGTCAGCAGGGAAACAGCAAGAAGAACCTGGAGACACTTTGTCTCTCGAGAATCCCGAAAGGTGTCTCAGGAAACAATAGGAAACCTCTTTTTCATTCTCGACCAACAGTCGTTAAATTTCTCCCACCTCATCTTCTCCTCGTTCGCAACAGTATAGACACCAAAAACAGATCGCCGACCACAAATGGAAGGAAGGGAGAGCGTCTTTGTCCGTTTGTCCAGGACATGTCCGTTTGTCCACGGACAAGTTTTACATTGTTCACTGTTCGTCACCCAGCCAAGGGCGGGCGTGGGTTGTGCGAAGCACAGAGTTCCCATGTCGAGACAAGTCGAGCAAGGTGGTCACCCAGCAGTTGCTCCACCATGTCAAATTGGGACAAGGGACAAAGGGACAAATTGGACACTCTCTAATGGAAATCGAATTTTTCGGATCGGTGTTCGGACATGTCCCAAACTGTTTTTTCGGTGAAACTCGACGTTTTTCGTCATCAGAACCACTATCCCGAAGTTTGTCGGGGGTACTAAAATCCAGACGACTCGTATGGATTTTCAATGGAAATCGAATTTTTCGGATCGGTGTTCCGACATGTCCCAAAGTGTTTTTTCGGTGAAACTCGACGTTTTTCGTCATCAGAACCACTATCCCGAAGTTTGTCGGGGGTACTAAAATCCATACGACTCGTATGGAATTTCAATGGAAATCGAATTTTTCGGGTCGGTGTTCCGACATGTCCCAAAGTGTTTTTTCGGTGAAACTCGACGTTTTTCGTCATCAGAACCACTATCCCGAAGTTTGTCGGGGGTACTAAAATCCATACGACTCGTATGGATTTTCAATGGAAATCGAATTTTTCGGATCGGTGTTCCGACATGTCCCAAAGTGGTTTTTCGGTGAAACTCGACGTTTTCCGTCATCAGAACCACTATCCCGAAGTTTGTCGGGGTGTAACACGGGGGTACTAAAATCCATACGACTCGTATGGATTTTCCCCCCCGCTAATTGAAGCCTTGTGTTCATATCGTATCATGTCGGCTCGCGCCTCCACTCTACTCTTATCTTTCCCTATTATGATCTTCTTAATATGGTTGGGATGTTCCGGCTCATCATGCACGGCGCAGCCGTGGTATGATGAAGTCGGGACATCTTATTATGGATACCCTATATGATCTATTATTTCAGTAACTCTTCAGTAACTTATTAACTATTAATATTTATGATTGTATTTTAATAGATATTAATAAGTTATGTTGATATAAGATCATATAAGTAGTTATATTTAAGGAGTTACTAAAGGAGTTATTAAAGAGTTACTCAAAAGTTCGTGTCATAGATGTAATGAGCTTTATGATGGGTTTACGTCAGGAGATTTAACACAAGAAAGTTACCCAAAGGGTGTAAAAAAGGAAGATTATTGGGGAAAATAGGGGTATTTCCTGGTAAGGATTTGGTCGAAATACACTTTTTCAGTAACTATTTTTAGTGATATTTCATAGATGATTTAGATCAGAAGAATGAAAATCAAGTATGATGAGAATTTTCAGTAACTACATAAAGTAACTCCTTAATAACTCGATGAGTAACTAATGAATCCTAGATGGAAATCACATGGAAAAATACGAAAGAATGATAAACATAAAGGTCGTCAACAGGAGAAATTTCAGGGGAGAGTGGGAAAAGATGGGGGAAAAGATATGACATTTCATTTTACTATATCCTTCAGTAACTCTCTCTCTTTATCTGTTTTATCATCACTTTAGATCATCATCTATTAATTATCGTCTCATACATTCAGCTCATGATAAAACTTGTATTATTCACTAATTGGTTTCTCATTATCTGTGTTCATATGTGAACGGGGTCATTAGAAAGGACGTGCACGCCCCTTGTATAGAAAATTGCCCCATCCCGTCCGAAGGGGCCAGGAGGGCTGTCGGTCTGGGTGATGTCGAGGTGCGGATCGGAGGTAGTATGCAGGTTCCACGGGCCAGCCGATTGCTGGGTTGATGAAGTGTTCACCAGGATCTCGGGTCTGTTGGTCATGTGGATGGATGATAAATGCCTGCCCAAGACCCATGCTCTGCGAATGTATCAGATTGTCGCCACGGCTGCGTGGTGACATCCGAACCGGGGTTATGTCGAGGACTGACTTCCGATGTCCACCCACACCCAGCCGTGCCTCAGCGACCCAATCTGAATACATTCGCAGAGACCCCATGGAGTGTAGATTACGGGGCACTCGCGGTTTGCTGTCCAGATCCATCCACATGACCAACAACCATGTCCGGAACACGAAAGGGGGGGGTCCTGGTGAGGACACTTCATCAACCCCACTCAGCCCGGTGCGTCCGAGCTCGGGTCTGGTGCCCGCCCCAGAGTGGCCAAGGGGCCCCCTGCATACTGCAAACAAGTCCGGTCTTCGGGGCGCAGGTGCCCACATGCAGGCCCCTTCGACATGTCACCCCCCCGGGTATACCCCCCGACCCGGGGGTCCGCCCGGGCCCGCCACACCAGCAACACCGGGCTGGGCCCTGCCCTACTACCCCACAGGCACCCCAGACTCAGGCCCCGGGGGCCCCTTGGGGGCCCTTCGGACGGGGATGGGGTAATTTTCTATACAAGGGGCGTGCGCGTCCTTTCTAATGACCCCGTTCACATATCAAGTTCTTTTAATACATTATCCTTCTTCCATCGTGCCATGAGATGTATACTGTCATCGACTACTCCTTCATAGAATGTTAAAGTATTATTTTGTGTTGATGTTGGCACTGATGATGAGAATTTTACTGATGGTTGTATGAGAGCTGCAATTTGTGATTTGATAACAGCGATATCTGCTGTGATATTGGCTAATTGTTCTTTTAAAGAAGTGTTTTCAGTGGTAAGATCAGTAATTTGTTGTTTCATTTTCTTCATTTCATTCAGCATCATAAATGGAAGTTTATGTTCTATAATACCTTCAATTTCACCATCACGATAAAACACCAAATCAGGACATACTGCGGCACAATCTTCGGCAATAAGTCCGTAGCATTTCTTGTGATTTGTATCTGATATATAAGAAAAGTTAACTGGCTCTAAGTTAAAGATGTAGCTAGTGTCTTCCATCGCCACAATATTTTCTTTATATCTTCTGCTACTTACTGGAATGTGTAATTTGCCTGTGGTAGAATGGATGTAGACTGAAAGGGAGTCAGTTGTTGTCATCCATGAATATAATATACCAGTAGATGAAATGCCATCTTTATTGAAAACCATTGATTGTGAATCTGACGCTTTTATAATCACTGCGTTATTATTATTATTTGAGTTGTAATATGACTGTCCAGCATCACCATCAATGATAATGGAATTGTTTATACTTTTTATGGTTGTTGCGGTATATCTGAGACATATTTCATCTCACCAGAAGAATTAATCGATGATGTGGTGTTATCAGCATTGGCAAATGTTATACTCCCGGCAGCAAGCGTTAGCGGTGGCGTATATGATGTGGGTGTAGTCCCTGCAATGATATCACCATTTGCGTCTGTTGCGAGATAAGCTGAATTAATCAAGGGAGTTCTGACACCATTTAGGAATTTCATTGTATTATAACATGTAATGATACCAGATGAACCATATTGGGAGATACCATCAGTTGCTATGGCATTTGGGAATTTAAGGGGTCCAGTGGTAGAATAAATATTAGCGAATTTACCATCAGTCACTCGTTGGATGTTGCCATTTGCATCACAACCGAGCAGACCAGTTTCAGAGATAGAATGGATCCGAACATTATGGAAAGAAAAGTCGACAGTTGTATCGATGTCATTATAATTAATTAACGCAGTTTTCATTTCACCGGTAACAGGATTGATTTTGACCAATTTGGATATTGTTGGGTCGGCGATACCTGGAAGCCATATAGTATAAGCATGTAGAGACCCAACCATATCTCGAACTGCAACAGTTGACTCTGATACAGCTTCAGTATAAATATGAGTTGTATCGCCACCTCCTGATGGGGCATCTGTCAATCCAACCGTGCCATCTGTAGAACGATACAAATACCCAGTTGTGGTCCCGAAGCTATTTAATTTTAGTGTTGCAACATTGATAGCCGAATTGGTGGAGATATCATCCCCAGTAATTAATGATGCTTCAACTTTTCCTGTATAATTTCCTTCAAATGAATGTGGTGTTACTTTAAGTGGGAGATTTCGTGTAGTGTCAACATAACCAGGGAGAAATAGATTGGTTGAATGCACAGAACCACCCATATCACGAACAACGATAGATGATTCTGTGGGTTCTACAGCTTCGGCATATGAACTCGAAGAAACACGTTTCCATGTGGCGATATTTGATGAAATATTGACGAGAACGAAACATGTGTTTGAAGCAGTATTAGTCCATAATGTGCATAAAGGATATGTATTATCAGAAGTTAATGGATCACGAGTCATAGAGACATACTTAGTAATAGCACTTGGATCGAATGTGAGAGATAATGTGGAAGTAGATGGTTCCAAATGTAAACCATCAGTAACATGTAAAAGACCAGGAGGGCCACGAGGACCCCGTTGCGATGATGTAGTATAACTTGAAGAATAACCAAAAGGTAATAAAGACATTGTTATATATTTACAGAAGAAAATAATATCTTGCCTCTTTATATAGAAACAATGGATGTTATAAATGTGAAAGAATTTTTTGGTGATGATCAGCACAATGAAAAGATCCTGAATCCATTTGCACCACAAGGATTATTCCGGATGTGTATGGTTGGAGGATCAGGAAGTGGTAAAACAAATGCCCTTGTATCAATGATAGTTCAAGGTCAGATACCATTTGATAAGATTTATATCTACAGTAAACATGTGGATGACCCTAATGATGTATATGTGAAGTTGATAGAATATCTTGAAGATGTTCAAGCCAACGCGAGAGAGCAACTTGAAGAGCCTGATTTAGAGATGGTATATTATGGTAATAAACTTGATGACGTGATTCCAGTCGAAGAGCTCCCATACGAATCCAGAAAGTTAGTGATATTTGATGATTTCATGAATGAACCCAAACAAAAACAGGCTATAATGACAGAATACTTTACATCAGGCCGACAAAAACAAGCATCTGTGATATATTTGGCACAATACTTCTATAATATTCCAACACAAATCAGAGCTAATACAGGGTATTTCCTAATATTTAAGATGACAAAAAGAGATATTAATTGTTTGAATTTATTAATTTGTGAGCCAAAAGAACGAATACAAGCATTATATAATGTAGCGACGGCCCAGAAATTTAACTTTTTGATGATTGACTTGGTCACTACGTTTGAAAAGTTGAAATATCGTCAAAATTTTGATGGCATATTGGAAATGGACTAAGATTTATAGTCATGGAACAAAAATTCAGTGAGATCAAAAAATAATATCTTGTGTAAATATATAGATGAGTGATTTACGAAAACCAATCTTTAAGAAGTTATCAAAAAAGGAACTGCTTCAGTTGATGAATCAGACAAAGAATGTCAAACGACAAGCTCAACGACATGCAATCACACAACAAATTAATGATGCAAAAGAAGATATGAAGACAAAAAGAAAAGAAGAACGAGAAAATAAACGTCAACTAGATAAGGCTAAAGCTTATTTAAATTTGACAGACAATGACCTTTTTAATCTGGATGCAATAAATTATGACGAGTTAATTGATCTGGCAAAACAAAATCCAGTTATATTTAATGAAATTATTAAGAACAAACAATTTGAGGCATTAGGGAAAGAGATAAAAAAATACGAAAAGGAAGTAGATCGTGAATTTGAAGAACTGGATAAGCTTGACCATGATGAGCGTGAAATCGAGAAACAAGTGGAACGTGAAGTAGAGAAACAAGTGGAACGTGAAGTAGAGAAACAAGTGGAACGTGAAGAAGTGAAACAAGAGGAACGTGAAGCTGAAAGAGAAGAAGCGAAACCACCTGTAAGAAAACCACCGGTAACACCACAAGATTATCAATATGAATTCGATATGACACAGCAAGTGAAATTGAGGGGAAGAAAAGCGAATCACGATGACGCAATTTTAATGAATCCACATCTTTCACGATTTATCGAACAACAATTCGAAGGAATGAAGAGAAAGGAAGTCAAATCAAGAATTGAATATTTAAAACAACACAATTACATACCAGAAGGTTATAATTTGTATCCGAAACATGTCGCATCTGTGATAAAGACTCTTAAAATAAGACGAGCGGCTGATGAAAAGCGATTAGCAGCTCAGAAGAAAGATCCAGTAGAACATAAATCTCCAAAAGTAACTCATACAAACCCACTTCATGTCCTTCGTCCAGATGAGGAAGAAGTCATACGAAAGAGACAAGAGGAAGATTTCATACGAAAGCGACAAGAAGAAGATGATTTATTTGATATGGCAGAAGATGTGATGGCCGGACGTCGACCTCTACCACCTCCTCCAATAGATTCACCTATAAAACCAGCGAAGAAAGGCTCAGGTGGCAATATTTTCCGATTCTCTCCAGAATTACAACGTCGATTACAGGTTCTCATTGGTGAATCAGGAGCAGGAAATACATCACCTGAACTCATGAAAGAAGTAAGAGTGCTTCTCAAGAATTATAAGAAGAAAGGAATGTTACAAGGTCACAAAGAAGTGAAAGACAGACTGAAAGTAGCCATTCTAAAATATAAGAAGGGAGATCAATCAAAACAGTTGAAAGGACAAATCTATGATTATATCGATTATTTATTGAAACATAAAGTAATCACGAAATGGAAATACAATCGCTATGTGAAAGCCTTTAATTTGATTCATTAAAATAATATCTGATATATAGTATATAGAAAACAATGGCAGTAGCAATTCCCTTATATATAAATTCAGAACGTCGAACAAGAGGGTCAAATAGTGACTTCATGATTCAGTATAACATGAATCCGATTACTTTCAATGAGGACAAACGGTATTCAATCAAATTAGTTCACGCCACAATATGGAATACAATCAAAAACATCACCCAATCGAAACACAATAATAAGTTTCAAATCAATGATGGTTTTGAATGGTTTACATTTACATTTCCAGATGGATGTTACAACTTGAATGATATGAATGCAGCGTTATATACTCATTTTAGTGAGAGCAATCAGTTAGAAACCGATAATACGACAGGCAATACGGTGAGCCCGATCACATTTTCAGGAGTGGAGGCCACAGCGAAATGCACATTAATCTTACGATTAGGATGGGAGGTTTCATTTGCAGATACAGAAGAAGAGAATAATTTGGCAGGTGTGTTGGGTTTTGAGAAGCGTGTATATAGTGCTAAAATTGCATCAACCAAACTGTTTATATCGATAGATGCCCCGAACAAAATAGATATAACGAATTATGATGATATTTTAATACATTGTTCACTAGTTGGATATTCATATTACAATGGTCAAGATTCGGATATATTACATGCATTCCAATTTGATGTGCCACCCAATTCACAATGTAATGTGGAACCAAAGAATCCAATAGCATGCACATTGAATACGACCAGAATTAGTGAGATATCAGTCAGGATCACAGATCAAAATAATAATGTTATTAACGATTTTGACGATCCAATTATAATGCTTTTCCAGATAGAAGAGGTCAATGAGGGGACAAACATATTGGCCAATTTAAAACAGATCATACAGGATGCAGTAACTGAGGCATTAAAGAAGGCATAGAAATCGGAAATCATTAGGAAAATATTTTAATATCTAATTATATAGTATATTAGAATATGAGTGATACTTCTGAAGATGATAATATATCAACCACACCACCAGTTGCAGTGGATTCTGATGAGTCCATTGATATTGATCAGATGGCGACTGAAATACTCAAGGCAAAGAAGAATGCCAAAAGACGAGACAGACGTAAAGTGATCAGACAAACAAAACCAAAACCGCCACCTGCGATACCACAAGATGATAATGTTGATGAATTATGTGATCAAATTGACGACTTAGAGAAGAAAATTATAGCAGATCCGAATGACATAGGAAGCAGACAGAAATATAAGAGTATTGCCAGATATATGTTATCACAACATTATATCCAAGAGCCGATCTATGAAAAGATGATACAAATAGCAAAAGTATAAAATAATATCTCCCGTAGTAATATAGATACAAAATGTTTAGAAGCCGCCAAGGAACATACTATAAACCGTTAACCTACACTGAACTCATGAGAAGTTCGCAATTCATGAGACATCAGGTGCCATTATATGTGTACACATCATTAATGAAAGGGAATATTAGAGGAACAGATCAAATATACATACGTGGAGATGGTATTATGGATTATCTAAAAAGTTTTGGAATTGGTTTGCACCGAGATCAGGAAAATCATTGAGAGTGCCAAAGAATTATTACCAGGTGCGATCGACCTTGGGAAGAAAGCCTATGATGCATATAAGACAAAGGATGTTGAAAGAAAGACATATTACCCGCACAGACAGTGGAATTCACATCGAAAACCTTACAAGAAGTCGGAAAGTTGATTCGTCATGATAGAGATATTCGTAAACAACAGAAGGAACTTGAAAACATCCGTCGTCAAGAGATAGCAAGAGAACAGCTGGATTTATCAAGAGAAAAGACAGCTGAAAAACTTGATAACATGGAACGAGTTAGAGATGCCGTCACCAAACAAGAAGTAGAACAAGCATCAGACGGTAAGGCATCATTGAAGGTTGGGACAGGAACGGGAATAGCACGAATGATAAGACAAAGGTACAACCGGAAACGAAAGGCAGGAGGTGGATTTAGGGAATTTTAAGAACAAAATATTTAGTTGGATATAGAATTAATTATTTTGACCGGCATATATATATAGAATAATGGAAACAAAAGTCATAAACGATCTTATTACACCAGAGCCTTTAGATTACAGTTACATTTTGTCACGCGATGTGAAATCTGATAATAGCACATTGCGAAACTCTGTTCTTGAGATTTCATGCAATGGTGATAATGAAGGGCAACGATTACGAGAAGGATCTTCAACAGCAGCTGAATATAAATACATACTATCATCTGATGGGTCACGACCAGATTGGGGTTCATTAGAATGTGGTCTGACACTCCAAATAACTGGGCCAGCAGTAGGTGCAGCGAACTTCGAACTAGATCATATCAACTGGACAAATGGAGGTCCCATTCGAATCTTTGACAAACTCATTCTTGGTATAAATGGAAAGGAAACGACAATCGACAAATATGGACTTGGTGCATCGATGTTGAATACATTATCAACTTCAAAAGAAGTCTTACTCAATGGTCAAGGGATGACTGGGTTCTATCCAGTTTCAACAACTCTCGGTGCATTTACAAATGCGGGAGATCCTAATGCTATTCAACGATTTAATGTATTCATGAAGAATAATGATGTAGATGGTGCGCCAGCTGCATCTCATGATCATACAGTCTATCTCAGATTTCCACTTCCGGTCCCTCAACTGAATTCGACTGATGTTTACAGGCAAAATACCGAAGTGTCATTCAAATTCTTCAGAGCGAAAAACCAGGAACTCTTTACCACAACGGCAGGTGTTGCAGCGGGTGAAATTCCGACAGTGAATATTCTTGACATGAAGCTATATGTGAAACTTATTACTCCGAACACAGAACTCGGTATGCTCCTTGATCAACAGTATCTTAAATCGAATGTCTATCAATATGAAAGATTTAATTGCAATAATGTGACAGTGCCAATTCCATCAGGGAACTTCACATATCCGATATATGATGGTGCCAGCCGTCCAGCCAAAATATTTATTGGATTTCAGAATGTTGCAGTGAATGATGCCCTCACGGCTGCGACAGCACATCCTGATCCATCATTATTTGAGCCATCAAAGATCACAAAGATATTTTTAGAAGTGAATGGGTCAAAGAATATTCCATATCTCAATCAACGAGAGCTCGGATTTCGGGCAGAGAATTTTGGTCAGGCATATACTGATCTCATGAGATGCACTAAGTTCTATGATAATAAGTCGGTATCATCCATCGTATCTCGATCTCTGTTCAAGAAAGGCTATACAATATTTGCATTTGACCTTCATGAGAATATCAAAGATTTACCAGAACTCAATCTCACTCCCACATCTATCAAATTAAAAGTCACAAGAGCAGGTGTCCAGAATTTTGTTCCTGCTATTCCTGGACATGACGCCGTTCCAGAGGTTCCTGCTGTTCCTGGTGATGTAAACTTAAATATGGTCTTCTTAATTGTTTGGAATGTAGCCGTTGCCACTGGTGCGACTCATGTTTACGAGGAAGTATTTGGTAAGAATTAAATGATTATAATTATTTTCTCTTCCAAGAATATATAAGAATGCCACAAAGAAAATCCAAAACAACTCATCGTAAAACAACTCATCGTAAAACTCGAGGTGGTGCCGTATCAAAACGTGTGATTGCCTCAATTGTGAAACGTGTGTTACATCCAGGTGGTGGAATGTTCCTTCCTGGGACTATGCGAACCACAATGCGCTAAATAAATATATGATTGTATTATATAATGAACTATAATCATATATTGAAGATTCATCCTTTACTTGATATTGAAATCATACAGGTTTTGAGTGCTTATACACCATTTCTTGGGTGTTTCTCACGTGACGAACTTAAAAGATTCCACCACTAAAGAAGGGTGAAAGTATTGTAATCAATATGAACAAATCAAATGAAAGAGGATCACATTGGGTATGTGCATTCAATGGTGATGAACACTGTGAATACTTTTGATAGTTTCGGATTACTTCTCCACCTGAAGTAAGAGATTATTTATACCGTTCAGGTAAGACATGTATCTATTCCACATTTCAAATCCAAAATATCTTTTCTGTCACTTGTGGATACTTCTGTATGGTTTACATTTTATCTCGAGCACGTGATCGGGCACCAATTGATGTCATTATGATGTTCAATGTGAGTACAGAACCAAGAGAACAGAAGTTGAATGATCATAAATGTATTGTCGCACTGAAAAATTGTTAAGATGAGATATTTAATTAACAATAAATTAAATATCTTATCAATCTGATGTATTCACCTCAATCCTCCAAATGAATCATTTATATAAAGAATCTTTATCGGATCACCTGATTGTAAACTTTCTTAGGTCTAATCGTTGCTTCAAAGTATTTATTCTCATGTGAGAGAACAAGTGAAAGTAATGCATCTAATACGGTGCGATTGATGATCACTACATTATCTTGGTTTGTTTGCATTTGTTTCTATATAGTATTCTAACATTTTCTTTTAAATACTTTTTAATTGAAATCGAATAAGGTGACATTATGGATTTCAGCAGATTTAACTCCTTCAAATTTCAAGTCACCGATCTGATTTCCAATTTCTTCATAATTGCCTTCTTCAGTTACAGCGAATCCATCAGTATGTAACCAGACAACTGATGATAAATTGGTTTTTGTAAGATCTGTAACATCTTATGGCGTCCGTAATGTAATAAGAATGGCATGATACGAGCATAGTCAGTAAAAGAACGGTTAATCTTATGGAATCGGACATAATGAGAATCATGAATAGGTTTAATGTAGTCAATGGATGAAGAATCATCTAAATGGGTTTCTTTTTCATGATCCAAGACTTGTCCAAATGAGTTATGTTGCGATAAGGCACCCCATAAACTATTTAATATTTGTTTCGCCAAATGATTTCCACTGACTTTAAATGGATATAGATAATCGACAAATTCTTTGAACATTTTGGATCCTTTGAAAGACTTTTATCACGGGGAATAATATAAAAGTTGGGTTGACCATCTTCTATGATTGTTGTTTTAATCCCAGTTTACGAGCATCAAGGATATCTATCAAACAGTAATAGTTCTCTGAATTGAACTTGAATGTGATGGCGTTTGTTGGGTTTCCATTATCTTCAATCTCACAATGATATATACCAAATTGTAATCGTTCAGTTGAACTATTGAACTGATCATTAGTGAGAGTCATGAATTCACCCTCCGAATTGGAAAGATTGGATTGGGTTTCCTCATAATGGATGGATACATCGAAACAAAGTCATATTTATAAACTTGTCCTGTGTATCCACCTTTCTTACAATACATTAACGCACTATATGATGCACCATTGATGAATCGTGCCTCGTCTTCTTGAATGGGTTCTGGACAGATGAGTTTCGTGAAATGATAAAACAATTTGAGTGCAGTCATAGGAATCGTTTGATTAAATGGATTCACTAAGCCTTCTGTCTTTTCCTTCAGTTCCGTAGCCTCACGAACAAACCGATCATAATATTCTTTCAGATCTTCATCATTCTTCGTACTTTTTTTCCCTTAATCATAATATGTGTCGTGTTCATTTCAGA
The DNA here is from genome assembly GCA_027972325.1 of Paratrimastix pyriformis. Lineage (NCBI taxonomy): Eukaryota > Preaxostyla > Paratrimastigidae > Paratrimastix > Paratrimastix pyriformis. Next base: position 571 of record JAPMOS010000321.1, on the reverse strand, counting down.
TTTAAACTCTGTCATGGTGAAGTTCTTATATTGTTCTCCATCATAACCTCGATATCCGTCTTCAATATCTTTGGTAATCATGATTTTACGATCTGAGAAGGAACTACGTGTGTAATGTTTATTATCAACAAATAATGTATAATGATTATTTGAAAGCACTAAGTGAAGTTCATTCTTTGAATCATATTGTGATTGATATGTTGCATCACCATTAACGGTGATTCGAATATTTGTTTCTTTTTCAATCATTTGGCATCTTGTCAAGTGGGACCATATCTTCACGAGGGACTTTCAGAAAACGTTTAAATGTTGATGGATAAGTGCCGGTAATTCAGGAATGACTTGTTTTAGTAAGTTATAGAGACAATCATTATGTATCTGCACCACCCGATTGGGTGCGTGACTTGATTGGAACGAATATACTATGAATTTCTTGAAATGGTCAACATTATCACCGATTCCATCATAACTCCCCTGCTGATGGAGTGCCACTGGTTGTCCATATTCAGTCATTTTCCCTGAAACCCATCCACCGGGATATAAGAATGAGATCATCATCCATCCATGATAG
>JAPMOS010000320.1:0-28881 GCA_027972325.1 Paratrimastix pyriformis | reverse complement strand
TTCCTGCATTGCCGGTGGCAGTTGTGCCGCGCACCACCCCAGCCAGTAGCCGAGGACCAACTCGAACTCGGAGAGACGCCGGCCGTCCATGAAGGTGATCTCCTGGGGCATGTTGCCAACGTCCGTCTCGTTGAGGCGCTCGAACGGGCAGCCCAGCTCACCCAGCTCCTCGGAGAAGGCCGGGAGTCGAACCTTGCCCTTGCGGAATGGGAAGGGCCGCACGTTGAGGCAGTTCATGAAGGCAAAGGTCTCGGTCCGGACGAGATGGCACCGCAGGATCTCCCGGGCGGCCTCGTCGGGGGCAGGTAGAGGACGGGGGTGGTCTCCGGCGGCCACCTCAGCTGCATCGTGGGCCTCGAGCAGCATGAAGGTCTGCTCGGCCTGCCGAATGGGCTTCTTGAGATCGGCCGCTGCAGAGGTGGCCTCAGAACCACTGAACGACCCTCCAACATGGCGCGAGCAAGCCACCGATTCATCTCCGCATCCCTGGCCTGGCGGGCAGGACGTGAGCGGCAGCGTGGAAATGGTTGGTGCATGCGGACTCAAAGATGCGCCACAGGTTCGTGGCTGACGGCTGTCGCTCAACCGGGAGCTGAGAGGGCACACAGCATCTCCAGGGAGAAGCACTCCAGAATCTTCACAAGCTTGGCCGGGGCGTCTTCGCCTTTGGGGAAGTGCAGCTCCTTGAGGGCGGGTTCCAAATGTGTGGCAAAGTCAGGATCCTCACGGATGTAGCGCTTGGGGGCCTGATAAGGGCGGGGAGGTGGGGTGATGATAATCAATAGACGGGAGACGACAGACTTGGAGGGATGCACGCTTGAGGTTCAGCAGGACGTCGAAGGTGCTGCTTCCAAACCGCGCGTCGTGAGTAAGCAGGTTGACCCGATGTTGCAGCTCGAGCATGGCCTCCGGATCGAGAGTGTTGTAAACGGCCACGTCGATGTAGTCCTCCTTCAGGTGCTGTGCAGGGGAAGAGGTGCGTTGTTATGAGGGCGGAGACAACGTGCAAGAGACCTGCCGGATCTGGGGTGTAGCTTGTTGAGCTCCACCCTTTGGCGAAGCTCGGTCCGCTGTTCTGCGGTGATCTCGGGCGGCAACTCGGAGACCCGGCGCGGGTCCACGATGATGCGCGCAACCTGGAACCTAGGGGCACGATTAGAGGCCGATCCACCAAAAGAGCATTGTCAGACCGGTGCGAGCCGTCGACCACCTGGTATCGAGCCTCGTCCAGGGCCGACGTTTGGACGATTATGCTGAACAGGACGGCCGCTCCCAGCTTCTCGAACCATTCCACAATTGCTCCGAGGCGCTCGTAGGCAAGGGGCCGGGCGAGGCTCGGGCAGGGGTCGATGGAGCTCAGCAGCACATGGGCCCTCTTGCCGTGGCACTTTTCCGACAGAGATCGATCGAAGAGCCCCCTAACAACCCGAACAAAGCGAAAGGAATGTGCAGTCAGTAACTTGTTCAAAAAAGGGAAACGATGAAAACAGGTCACGAGTGGTGGGAGGAGGCAGGGTGGCGCGCAAGGTACGCATTGACGATATCAACGACGGACTGCATTACTTGGCGAGGGGTGGGAGGAGGGAGGGTGGCGCGCAAGGTACGCATTGACGAGATCAACGACGGACTGCAGTACTTGGCGAGCGGCCTCCGGGGAGAAGTCGTCCGGGTCGGTCGGCCGGGCCCGCTTGCGCTCGGCCTTCGCCTTGGTCTGGGCACGGCCGCCCTCGTCCGACGACGAGGAGGAGATCTCCACTGGGGCCGGGTGCTTGTGCCGGTGCCGCGGCCTGGCGTCCTCCTGGGGCGTCGTCCGAGCCCTTCGCCTCCGCAGCCTTGGCCTCATGAGGCGGCCCAGGCTTCCGGCGGGCCGGTGGCGGGGCCGGGGCCGCGGCCTTCGCCTCCTTGGCGGCCTCCTTCTGGACTTGGCGGCCACCGGGGCCGCCTTCTTGCCTTCTTCGGGGCCTCGCGATCCTTCTGGGCTTGGCGGCCGCCGGGGCCGCCTTCTTGGGCTTGGGCGGGCTCGGCACATCATCGTCGTCCAGGATTCTGAAATCCAAAAAGAATCAGCTGGAAAGGCCAGAACCCGCTCCGACAGACGGCCGAGCGGCTCCGGTTCCCTTGTTCCTTGTGCTCGACGGCGCCAGAGGCGGGCGTCGTCGGACGGGCGGTCAGGGCGGTCGGGGCCTTCGGGGCGGTAGGTCGGGGCAGGGGCGCTCCTGGTGCGGTGTGCGTGGCGGCGGGGCGGGAGACCTAACAAAGAACGGATTTAGCACCGAGCCGGAGGTGCGATGCAAATACGGACGAGGGCTCCTCGCGTTCGCTCGTCCTCCTCCCCACCGATGTCGAGGAGGAGGTCTTTACCGGCGGAATCAGGTGAGGACGGCCGGAAAAGGCCGTCAAAAGTCTGTCGAATCAGCTCCAGATGGTAGGGCGTCATGAGCCCCGCGCCCAACGGCTGGGTGAGGGAGGAGAGGCGTCGACGGAAGCTATGACAACAAGTTTCGGAAAAACGAGGGAGCGAGTAAAAACAAACCAATTGATCGCCTGGTAACCCTCGGCCCATTTCGGGGGGTCCTGGCCGATCGCACCCTCGCAATACTCAATGGCTTCTTGGGGGGTGTGGAACTGGTTCCAATCGATCGAGTTCATCTGAAAACGGCAAAAGGCGCGTTAACAAAGGTTAGAACCCGGGGTAAGGTCCACCTCGCGAGTTGAATGAGAACACCACCACCTCGAAAAATTCGATGTCAGAACACCACCTCGAAAATTCGATTTCTATTGAAAATCCATACCGCCGGTATGGATTTTAGTACCCCCGACAAACATCGTGATACGGGTTCTGATGATGCAAATCGATGAGTTACACCAAAAAAACCCTTTGGGTCATGTCGGAACACCACCTCGAAAAATTCGATTTCTATTGAAAATCCATACCGCCGGTATGGATTTTAGTACCCCCGACAAACATCGCGATACGGGTTCTGATGATGCAAATCGATGAGTTTCATCGAAAACACTTGGGATGATGTCAGAACACCACCTCGAAAATTCGATTTCTATTGAAAATCCATACCGCCGGTATGGATTTTAGTACCCCCGACAAACATCGCGATACCGGTTCTGATGATGCAAATCGATGAGTTACATCCAAAAACACTTGGGATGATGTCAGAACACCACCTCGAAAAATTCGATTTCTATTGAAAATCCATACCGCCGGTATGGATTTTAGTACCCCCGACAAACATCGCGATACCGGTTCTGATGATGCAAATCGATGAGTTCCACCAAAAAAACACTTGGGATGATGTCAGAACACCACCTCGAAAAATTCGATTTATTGAAAATCCATACCGCCGGTATGGATTTTAGTACCCGACAAACATCGCGATACCGGTTCTGATGATGCAAATCGATGAGTTACACCAAAAAAACACTTGGGATGATGTCAGAACACCACCTCGAAAAATTCGATTTCTATTGAAAATCCATACCGCCGGTATGGATTTTAGTACCCCCGACAAACATCGCGATACCGGTTCTGATGATGCAAATCGATGAGTTTCATCGAAAAAACACTTGGGATGATGTCAGAACACCACCTCGAAAAATTCGATTTCTATTGAAAATCCATACCGCCGGTATGGATTTTAGTACCCCCGACAAACATCGCGATACCGGTTCTGATGATGCAAATCGATGAGTTTCATCGAAAAACACTTGGGATGATGTCAGAACACCACCTCGAAAATTCGATTTCTATTGAAAATCCATACCGCCGGTATGGATTTTAGTACCCCCGACAAACATCGCGATACCGGTTCTGATGATGTAAATCGATGAGTTTCATCGAAAATTCACTTGGGATGATGTCAGAACACCACCTCGAAAAATTCGATTTCTATTGAAAATCCATACCGCCGGTATGGATTTTAGTACCCCCGACAAACATCGTGATACGGGTTCTGATGATGCAAATCGATGAGTTACACCAAAAAAACACTTGGGATGATGTCAGAACACCACCTCGAAAAATTCGATTTCTATTGAAAATCCATACCGCCGGTATGGATTTTAGTACCCCGACAAACATCGCGATACCGGTTCTGATGATGCAAATCGATGAGTTTCATCGAAAAACACTTGGGATGATGTCAGAACACCACCGAAAAATTCGATTTCTATTGAAAATCCATACCGCCGGTATGGATTTTAGTACCCCCGACAAACATCGTGATACGGGTTCTGATGATGCAAATCGATGAGTTACACCAAAAAAACACTTGGGATGATGTCAGAACACCACCTCGAAAAATTCGATTTCTATTGAAAATCCATACCGCCGGTATGGATTTTAGTACCCCCGACAAACATTTGATGGTTTAGTGGCTCTAACCTTGTGTAATAGCCACACTTGATCCCGCCAAAATGCCCAAGGAAAGCACTCAGGAACTTCGTGAGACGCGCAGCGGCCGCCGTTACCCGACTCCTCGTCACTCGCGGGATGACTCCTCGGAGGAGGAACCGCGAGGCCATTCGAGGAAACGTGCGCGCTGAACCCAAGTCATCCGCCGCCGATGCAGCGCCGGCCTCGCCTCTTCGCCTGGACACTGTCACCGAAGATGAAGCTGAGCAAGAGGAGACCCAACGCGCCAGCCAGGAACACGAGGCGACCGAACAGGAACAAGAGGAGATCCAACATGCCAGCCAAGATGCCGATCAACATCACCCAGTCGTCTTCATTCCATCAGCCGAGCATTCTTCCAGCAGCGAACATGCGCGGGCGAGCGTGCTACCCGAGCCGCCCACCGCCGAGCCCGAGGAGACCCCTGAGCCTGAGCAGACCACCGTGCCAGAGCAGACCACCGAGCCCGTGCCTGAGCAGATAACCATCGAACCTTTGGAGACCACCACAACTGAACCCGAGGTGACTACCTCCGACCCTGTGCAGGCCACCACCACCGAACCCGCAGAACCCTCAGAACCCGAACCGGCGCAGTCCGAACTACAGCAAACCGGCACAGAACCGGAAGCCGCCGAGCAGTCCGTCCCTGGTGAACCCGAGCAGCTCGCCGAAGCCGAGCAGCCCGCCGAACCTGAGCTGACCCCCGAACCCGAGCAGACCGCAGCCCCTCCTCCGACGCCCTCAAAGCAGCCCCCAACGCCGGACCGCCCCTCCGTCGTCGTCGCCCCTCCTCCGAAACCGAGGGCGGGTTCGCCTCCCAAGAAACTGCCCGACTCCATCCCGCCCAAGACGCCAGCACAGGCCCCCGGCTATCAAGAGGTCCGCTCCCGTTCCCCGACATCGATCCTGGCAACCCAGCGTTCACCGCCGCCGCCGGCTGCTGGTTCAATCGTTGCTCTCAAGACGCCTCCGCCTCCGGCATCCGTGCCTTCCAGAACCCCACGTGCAGCCCCTGTCGCGTCCTCCGCCTCACGTGCAGCCCCGGTCACCGCCACGAGCACTACTGCCACGCCTCCAGCAGTGGCTCCGGGTCGGGCTTCCGTGCCTCCCAGAACCCCACGTGCAGCCCCGGTCACCGCCACGAGCACGACTGCCACGCCTCCAGCAGTGGCTCCGGGTCGGGCTTCCGTGCCTCCCAGAACCCCACGCAGCCCCGGTCACCGCCACGAGCACGACTGCAAAGCCTCCAGCAGTGGCTCCGGATCGAGCTTCCGTGCCTCCCAGAACGCCCGCACCGCCACGAGTTCCACGTCATCAGTCCCTCCCACAACTTCGAGTCCTCATCAGCCTCTGTCGTCGTCGAACACCGCCCCCGCCCCTCAATCGGTCTGTTTTCTGTTTTACCTCTTGTGGGTTCCTTAAAACCTCTCCTCCAGGATCTACCTCGTCTGGCAATCGGAGACAAAGGAAGTGTTGAAACTCACTCGACAGGCATTTTACGAACGGATCTTTCCCAAGCTGCTGGCAAGTTGGTTCCCGAGCACAAACCATCTGAATCGCGGTCTCATCGTCCCTGTTCATTTTTTCGAGACCATGGCTGAGTACCGACTCTCCGGTGCCATCTGTGTTGAGTTGCACAAGGTACTTAACCGGTTGGGACTCACCTTCGGAAAAATCCTGTTTTCGATGACCTGCGGTCAAAGTGCTGATATCGACAAGACCTACCAGTTCCTGACTTCAAGAGCCTTGATGATTCTTGTGTGTCTGGATTCCGAGGCTGCATTCGGCGTCGACCGTGCCGTCGATGGCCACATGAGGCTGGATGAGCTTGCCCTCTGGGAACGCACTTTCCCCTTCTACGTCAAGGAGGTTTTTCATGACCGTTCCATGTTGGAACTCACTGACTACTACGGAGAACAGTTCCCCAAGGTATTCCAGGCTTGCGAACGTGAATACCTCGCTCTCCGAAGACGAACGGAAGACCTATGACTGGTCGATTCAGTGCCACAAGTTCCGCACCAACACCTGCTACCGCGAGATTCCGGCCCATTGGGACTGTCTCTTCAAGTTCACTGGGAACGCATAAACAACCCGAGACTTTTTGTCTCTATCTCTCCGCCACCTTCTTCCCGCTTTCCATGTGTCCCTGTTTTTGAAAAGAGTGGCTATTACCCCCTGGAGCCTAGTCGCATCGAGAAGACCGTTGATCTATTGTTCGACCATAACTTTTATCTTGTGCGGAACCCGTCAGCGTGGGTCCGTTCACCGAGAAGAGCGTGTGCCAGCCGTAGTTCGTCCTACAAGGGGAACAAAACAGAGATGGCGTGAGAAATAGTGCTTTCCTTGTGTCTGATTTTGAACTTCCTGGTTTTGAAAAGAGTGGCTGTTACCCCCTGGAGTATCCCGCATGAAACCGCCAAAATGCAGAGGAAGCACGCAAGTCATGCCATGCTGGCCTCTTCCTGAGCTGGTCCCTTCCTGAGCCCCTTCCTGAGCCCCTTCTGAGCCCTTCCTGAGGACCTTCCAGAGCCCCTTCCTGAGCCCCTTCCTGAGCCCCTTCCTGCCCTGAGCCCCTTCCTGAGCCCCTTCCTGAGCCCCTTCCTGAGCCCTCTTTGATCCAGACAAGCCCCCCTACGTTTCCCCTGGCTCCTCCGGTCTGTTTACTGTTTCCCTGATGTTGTGGGTTTTCATGCCTCTCCTCCAGGACCTACGACTTCTTTCAACCGGAGGACAAGACCGAGGTGCACCCTGGCCGACAGGCTTTTACGAACGGATCTTCCCAAGCTGCTGGCAAGTTGGTTCCCGAACGCGAATCATCTGAATCCCGGCCTCATCGTCCCCGTTCACTTTTTGAAGCCGTTGACTGAGTACCATTTCTCCGCTCCCATCTGTGTTGAGTTGCACAAGGTACTCACCCGGATGGTTCTCGCTTTCGGTGGCGTCCTTTTTCCTTGACCAGCGGACGCTGTTCTGATACGTCGCAGACCTACAGGGGCCTGTCAGCAAGAGCCTTGCTCATTACCCTGCTCCTTGATTCCGAGGCTGCATTCGACATCGACCACCCCATCGAGGTCCCGATGAGGCTCGATGAGATCGTCCTCTGGGAACGCTCTTACCCCTTCTACCTCAGGGGGTTCTTCGTGACCGTTCCCTGTTGGAGCGCACTGACTACTACGGAGAACAGTTCCCCAAGGTATTCCTGGCCTGCGAACGTGAATACCTCTCTCCGCGGACGAACGGAAGACCTATGACTGGTCGATTCAGTGCCACAAGTTCCGCACCAGCACCTGCTCGCGCGAGCTTCCTACCCTTTGGGACTTCCTCTTAACTGGGCCCCTTCCTCTGCCCCTTCCTGTCCTTGTGGCTGAGCCCGAACCCGTGCCAGAATCCGTGCCCCTTCCCGAGAACGTGCCGGTAGCCGATGATGACGAAGATGAATGGTTTGCCGGCGATAAATTCGGATGACGACACTGGCAACAACGACTACAACGCCAACCCCCAAGGCGAAGACGAAGACGAAGACGAGTAATGAATCTGGTTCTCTTTTTGATCCGAAATTAGAGGCTCGACGTTTTCTCTCGAAAAAAGGAGGAGGAAGTGCGTCAGGGTGAAGCAAGGTGAAAGTGAAGCAAGGAGGATTTGGGAGGGTCTGTTCATGAAAACCCGCGGGCCCTCACTACAGACAGGCCGAGTGGGGAGGGTCTGTCCACGAAAACCCGGAGGCCAGAGCGTCGGGCTTTTTTCTATAGAAATCTCAATGTCTATAGCGTCCACAGAAACCCTGGAACAATGACCCACATGAACGGCACGACGTGAAGCATGGCAAGCGACCCAACGAACTGGATGCTTGTCGCCCGGTTATCAATGGAGATGGCCGCTTCGGGCGCGGAAGTGAACGTATTAGGACTCAAAATATCTACAACGATTGGACCCGTCGCGCAGGGCATCAACCCGAGTAGGTGTACGCTGTAGTTTGTGCTTTGCGAGCCTGAGCTCGTCCGCGCACTAATGCTGGTGCTAATCTGCGGCACGCTCCAAACACCGCCGGTGAACGCAAAGTTGTGGATCTCGGTAACGTTAGTGATTGCCGCAGACTTGATTGTGATGCCGCGGTACGAAAGGGATACGGCGAGAGCGCGAGTTGCGTTCCCGTTAGCGTGGCTGCGAAGTCGGGTGAAAGCGTCGTCCCTACTGCGTGATCTAGCGCGGTCATACAGAGAGGGCTCGTATCAACCGTCGTGAGATAGTCGTTCGACACGTAGCTCCGCGCCGCCGTGTGTAGGAAGGTGAGCAGCACGACGCTGCCCGTCCATATCGAATCAGAATCATCACCCGTAATCGCGAGAGCCCCATCACTTCCAACTGTGAGATGCGTTGGAGTACCGACGGTCGTATCAGTGTTCAGTACAGCAGGAGTCCACGCGAAACGCTTACCGGCAACCCATCCTGTACCGCTCTCAACGGCGAGGTGATAAGACGCGTCGAATGCATAACCTGGCGTGTTGTCGAACGACTCGAAGCCGGTGCGATCGCGATTAGCAACGACAGTGATGGCGCCATTCGTGCTATAAACGTCTCCTGAAGCAAGCCCGCTCAGTCTCAGAGTTTGCGCAGTGAGGTTGCCTCCGCGCACCGTAACGCCGTTCAAGTTCAGGTCAGTAAGAGAAGGCGTTGTTGTCTCCACGGTAGCAGTCACGAGCTTTGATGCGTTCACCATCCCGTCACGCATCGTCACCCCATCCACATTCACGCCATGGTCGGCCGTACGTTCAGAAACCGTGTCCGCAACAAGCGATCCCGACGCATTGATCACCGCCGCGTTGATTGTACCGTTTGCCGTCCGCTTCACGACCGTGCCCGACGAGGCAGCTTCGTCGTACGTGATATCAGCAACCCATCTGCCCAGTGTCGCGCTGTAACGCATCAACCGCTTATCAGTGGTGTCGTCAGCAGCGATTGAGACGTCAGTGAGTTGCCGCAGCTTGAGGTCCATTGTTGGTGCTTGTGAGAGCGCGATGTTACCATGAAACACAACATCACCCACAAAGTCCGACGCGCCCGTAACGGAAAGCGATGACACGATAGCCCCAGATGGAAACTTGACCGGGTTGTTGCTACTTGTTGTGATTTGCGCAGTTGATGCTCCAGGACAGAGAACGAGCTGCGCAGCTTGAATACTAGTGCTTGAGTCAGCCATTTAGCGACGACAAAAAATAGGTGGCTTCGCGACACTGTGCCGTTTACGCGATCATCAGCAAGCCGAGTACGGTGGCGACTGAAGCGATGAGAGGCTTGTTGAAAGTGTGCCCTGGTGCAGGTGGGTCGACGACAGGTGTGATAACAGGTGCAGGAGTCGGCGCCGGAGTGGGTTCGCTTGAGATACGTCGCAGCGCTTCGTAATGGTACGTGTTTTCGGTTGTGAGTTGCGAGTTAATCAACTGGTCAAACTGCGTCTTGCGCGTTTCGAATGCCTTCACACTCTCAGTCAGCTGCGCGCTGTCGTACTCAATGCTCTCATGAAGATGCAACATAATTCGCTCCAGGTCACGCTGCGATGCCTCCGTCTCCGATATGAACTTGATCTCGCGGTCATACTCGGGAAGCGTCATGCGGTAACGCTTTTCAGCAGAACCCAAATCGGACAGCAGTGAGTAGGTTGCCTTCATCTGACGCAGCTCGGCCGTCCGTTGTGCCATCGTCTTTGCCTCAGCCTGCAGCGACATGCGATGATCATTCTGCACTTCCGCAATGTGACGTAGCGCTGTGTAATATCGCGCGGTCTCACTGGTTACTGCACGCTCTTGCGCCGTCATAGTGGCGAGTGTCTGAACTTGGAACATGGAGTCGCTGGCGTTGATGAGCTGCATCGTGCCTATACTCACAGAACCGTTTCCTACAATGCTCACATCGATCGTTTGCGTGTTGAAGAAGACGTTACCAAAGCTGATGGGCTCTGGCTTGACGGGTGGTGATTGATGCGCGGCCAGCTCGCTGTAGAAGCGTACGATCGCGGCGTTGTTGGGATACTGATAAAACGTCATGAACCACGCATTGACGTCCACCGTGGTCCAGAAACGTGATCCGATACGGGAAGGCTGCGTGCCGTACATCAGGAACTCCAACTCATTGTAGCGGTTGTAACGCTCAAGCGTGCGATCTGCGCCCTTCGGCACTTCGACTGCCTTGTTACGACTGAACGCGTACTGAAAGCTCTCAATCGATTCGTTGAGATGGGTCTCGTTGGCGGACCACTGCGCTTGCGCCTCTCGATACTCAGCCATAGCTCTGGTATATTCACGAAACGACGTCTCCATCATCGCGAGAACGGCGACAGCCTCTGGATTCGTCATGTAGTCGCGCTTCCCTGTCGCGAGTTGACGGTAAAGGTTGAGTGAGATGCGGTGACCAAGCTTCTCTTCGGCAGTCATCCAATCCCACCCATGCTCACGTATCTGTTTGCTCCACTCTTCGTTGTACTCTTCGGCGATAGGCCTGTCCATTTCGGCAGCATAAAAAAGCTTTACAGCTGCGGAACATGTTTAATGGTGCACGAACGGCACTTTGGCAAACGGATCTGATGCGTCTGTAGATGACGACGGCGTGGAGGACGAAGGCGATGTCGTTTGGGAGGAGCCCGTCGAAGAGGCTTTTTTAAGCGGGTCGATGGGAGTCGATTGCATCACTCCTGAGACGACGGACGCCACGGTAACGGCAAGGAGTCGTGTCGCAGGCGTGAGATTCGATGCACACTCAGGGTTCTCGCGCATCCAGTCCTTAATGGCTTCGGAAATGGCCGGACGATTAGCTTCCAGCTGGCCATGTACAGGAGTGGTGTCGCGCCTCATGTATCGACCCCCAGCGATGACCAACCCGCTCACACCCGCAATGTAGGTATCAGTCATGACGTCAGAGTGCGTGAGTGCATCAACCAACTTCTGGTCCACCTTGCCGCGCAACTGAGAGTGGTACGCCTCCAGATCAGCATCCGTCATTCCACGCAGGTCCGCCTCCTGTACATCCTTAATGCCCAACCGCTTCGCGAGTGCCGCCACAAGATGCTCCTTCTCAGCCCGTTCACGCATGGTTGAGATGGCCTGTGGATGCTTCGAGCCAATCGAGTCAGTAGTCACCGCCCCTTCTGCATACTTCTTCGCTTCAATCCGCTCCACTAACGGGATGGGTGGAGGTGCATCAAGTGGAGTTGGCCGTGGTGTTGCAGCACGCTTCTTCACTGCCGGTTCGTCATCTATCTCCTCAGGATGCGTCATCTCAAAGGCCGCTTCCTCGCGCGCCTGAGCGAAGAACGCGTCATCATCACCCTCACTCGCGCCACTGACCACGTCGTCTAGTTCCGTTGGCATCTCGGTGGTTGCAGCATCGGATGGCGGTGGAGCCGGGGTAGGAGTCGGGTCTGCCTCCGCGACCGCGGTCTCTTCTTCAGGATGCTTCTCCTTCATGTGTCGCTTCAAGCTCTTGGCGGTCTGATAGGTCTTGTCGCACTTGGTGCAGCTGAACTCACTCATTTAGGGGTCGCAACAAAGAGAACGTAACAGGTACGCTCGGAAATTCAGGCGTTTTATTTCCCTTCTAAATGACGCTCAGACTAACGCCAAGACAGCAAGAGGACGATGAGGAGTTTCGTCGTCGGCTGCGTCCTTTCGATCTCGACGAATTCACACAGGAACCCTTCACGTGTTTGATATACGGTACACCACGGAGTGGCAAGAGCTATCTTCTGAGGTGGTTGCTTAGCCAAATCTCGCGATCGTACAAGGTGGTTTATGTGTTCAGTATCTCAAGTGACGCCATCGGCTATTACGGTGAGGTGGGCATCGATTCAGATCACGTTCTCCCAGGCTTCGACAACGCCAAGTCACGCCACCTCCTGGAACACATGATCAAGGCGGCGAACTCAGTGGTTGCACGATTCAACAAGCAAGGTTTCCGTGTTCCCGTTCACAAGATCCTTCCCCGTACGCTCATCATCTGTGACGATATCATATCACCCGGCGGCGAACAGCGCAGCAATGGCGTGCTCAACTCTCTCGTGACCAACTACCGGCATCTGAACATGAGTCTCATACTCACCACACAGTACGTCAACTCAGTCAGCAAAGTAATGCGCGAGACGGTCGATCGCCACATCCTGTTCAAACATGAATCGAAGACCGCACTCGATTATTTCGCGGCCAGTTGCTTCGCGTGGGCCCACTGGAAGCCTAGCGTACAGTACATCATCAGCCGGTACACGGGAGAGCATCACTGTATCATCGTGAACAAGCATGACGAAACCACTTCCTACTCCGTGTTCAAGGCACCGTCAAAAAACGAGTCCAATCCTTTAGTTCAATCCAAACTTATTAACGATCGTTGGGGCCATGAAAGCGAGACCGCCAGCCATTATGCCGGCGATGAAGAGTTCAGTCGAGGAGGAGGGGCGTCCGAGTACGAAGCGATTTGCGGTCCAGACGAGGCCGGCCGTGCCGACGCCGATGACTGCTGGGGTGGTGATATCGTTATGAGTTGACGACATGTTGCTTTTGGCTCCCATAAAAAACCAAACGCCCGAAGCGACTGAAAAAGCGTCAAGTTTAGAGAACGTAGATCGTGAACGACCGCCCTTCGTAATTCGCACCGAAAATATCGAACAGGCTCGCATCATGTCCATTCTGATCGCGCACACCGATCCTGTACACCGCCATGGGTCCGTGTCCAAAGCCTCCGTCACTCCTGATAACAGCATACGTCTTACCATTGTAGATAAACTTAGCATTGAACGCGCGTGAAGCAAGCTTGGATACGAAGGCAGTCGCGTCGCCAGCCTCGCGATAGAAGTAGAACTGCTGCTTCATGTCATTGTAGGCCGTTACTTTGAGATTGAACGGCGTGCCGAGCGACATTGAACCGTCTCCCGGAGTGATGCCGCCTCCCGATACAGGCGTGGGCAAGTGAGTACGAAGATAATTATTGGTGATCAGGAAGGCAGATCCCGCGGCGATACCTGTCCACAACGCAACCTGAGGGTTAGGCATAACATGCTGAACATATTTGGCGACAAGATAGCTTCCGACGCCAGTGCCGGCGCCAACAACTGCAGCGTTAGTGATTTGAGTCATGTGGCTCTTTACTGCGGCATAAAAAGAGCGCAGCTTCGTTCTCACCCAAATTGAAACGTTTTTCGCGCAGCCGAAATGGGAGCCTCAGTATCGTATCAACAGGTGCAAAACACCTTAGAACAGAACATGACGAAGGAGCAGTACACCAATCTGCAGCGCCTCATCAGGGAACAGACGGCACAACTCAACCAACTCGTCATCTATCACGTCGACTCCGTCCGCATCGATTCTATGCAGCTGAAGAACGATCTCACCATCACCACGTCACTCGACCTTTGTCAACAGGAAGCCGATCGCCTTCATCTCTCGCAAGACGTCAAGGACCTTCTGGAAGCAGCTCAACGGACAAGTGGAATTGGCGCCCTTAGCTCAGGCAACCAGTCCTTCATCAACCGGCTCAAAACACAGGTAAGCATCAAAGACATCGACAACATCATTACATCCGTCCGTCGCGACGTCACGCAGAAGAATACGGTGGCCTTCCATGACGTGGGCAGCATCGACATCCGCACCATCGCAATCGGAAACAAGGGCTATAACGAGGACCTCACGCATGCGCTGGAGGAACGTTTCCGTGACGTGATCGGCGACCAAGCAACGAAGGGAGATGAGAAAGCAAAGCAAGACACAACAGGATTCGACCTCGCGGCCATCTTCAAATCGCTCACCGGTCCCCTCATCGCGGCTGCAGGGCTCGGCGTCGTCGTCCTTGTCGGTTATACGATGTTCAAGAAACGAAACTAAATTTTGACGCGGTTAAATGTTCAGCGACGCAAACTACACACAGCAAATAGTGACCGCGACAGGCAATGAATTCGACATCGCTCTATCCGAAGGCGCTATGAAACAACATCGCACACTCAGCCGCTCGTTCATTGATACCGACTCATCAGCGTACTACATCCTTGAGATTGATTTCCAGCTGAACCGCACACGTACCATGACCATCTACAGGAAGGCAGGTGCTGACGACGAGAATTGGTATCTGGGCTATTACCTATCGCCTGTCGCACGCGCTCATGTCCGGGTTCTTGACCCACTAACACGGCAGCCCACAACCGACACGATACGATCTATCTGTCTCGTCTTTGAAACGTACTCCGGCGTTGAGAACGATAACTCCTTCGTTCTCGATCACTGCCTATAAAAAGGAGCAAGTTTTGACCAGTGACGCGTGTGCAAATTATTTGACCAGTGAAAACAACTCACAGAATGGGTGACGTACTCAACTCGCTTCGCAACGACGTGAAGGACAGGGATAATGCCCTCGACCGGATCGTAGGCAACAACGCTTCGTGGGAGAACATTTGCGCTCCCTTCAGCAAGCTGCTCGTCCTCCAGCCCAAGTGGCCGCATCGCCAGAATCTCTCATCCAGCAACCCTGCTAGCTACAGTGCTCAAAACACGGTGTACAGCGTTGAATCTCCCACCTCCGTGATCGCGACCACCAACGACGTCATCAACACCACGCTCAACGCAGTCACGGTAACCGGCGGCACCAACCCTGCCTACAACAACGGTTATGCCCTCTCGCTCCTGCAACGTGTTCAATTCCTGACGAACGGCGAACAGCTGGCTGACGTCTCTGCTCTCGGAATGTACATGATTGGGTGCCGCGCGACCCCTCAAGAGCGCAGCAAGATATTTGAGATGTGGAAGATCGGTACGGCAGGTGCAGACCTCCAAAGTGCGCTCACTGCAGCGACGCCTCTCAACATCCCACTCTACCACGTAGCGCCATTCTATCGCGTGGAAAACTTCCTCATCGCGAACCACCTCAACGGGAAGCCGCAATACCAAATCGACTACGCCCCTTACTCTCGTGTGATCAATGCAGGCGGCGGGACGGTCTCAACTGCGCCAGCGCCATCATTCGGCAGCACAACTATCTATGCCGTGCATCCACGCTTCCCCGAAAAGCAACTCGATGAGCTCCAGGCCGTCAACAACCCACAGCGCATGTTCCTCGAGACGTTCAGCAGCTGGGACAAGATCATTCCAACGGGGACCACTGTGATCTCGGAGCCCTTGACGGTGGATAGCGTGCTCAGCGGCATCATGTTCATGATCACTCCTGATTACGGCAACGGCACTGCTTACGACCCCTACACCGAAGCCAATCGTGCTGAAGTGCAGTCATGGTACCTCACGGCGAACGGCCGCGATATCCCGAACCTCGAAACCGACCCCACTGAATACGGCGACTACGTCAACATGAACGCCAACCTCGGAATGGGCTACGAGCGACAGCCTAAGCGCGTCTACACGCTCTCATTCCCGTACGAGGAGACCTGGGAGCACGACGTTAACTTGGGCGTCTTCCGTGCCGCGACCAGCAGCTCTCAACCAATCCTGCACGTCACGCTGAAGAATGCAACCACGGCGCAGATGCGGCTTCACGTCCTGTTCATCTACAACCGCATTGGTGAGGTCAGCAATGGCCAATTCCATTTGCGCTCGATCTCGTAAGCAAAAAAGAAAGCATCTCATCTCATTCTATCACCTCGACCTCTACCTTCTGGACTGGAGGCGCGAACTTGAAGTAGGTCATCGCCTTTCCCTTGTCGTCAGTGAACTGTCGCTTTGCGCAGACGCCTTTATGAATTGGCTCGCCGAGTGGGCTCAGAAACTCAGCCAGATACTTCGGCTTTCCGTTCTTAAACTCACCGTCCGATGTAATGCGAATTGATTTCACTACGCCTCCCGTTAGCTCCTGCACTCGCGTCACCATCTTCGCCTGGTTCAGCCACGACTCCATTCTGTTTTAACACCGTCCAAGTTTTACCAAAATTTCGGTCTCCGAAAAACTGGAACATTTTCCAATCTCCTAAAACAAAGATGCAAAACGAAGAGCAAGCTGCACCGGTGGACATAGGCGCTGTAGATGAGGATGTGGGGCCACGCACGTATCTAAAACGTAACATCGTCGTTGAGGCAACCGATCCAATCGAGCGGCGACGGGAGTACAAGAAGAAGTACGCAGAAGTGGTGAGAGAGAGTCCAGCACACAGAAACAAGCGACGCAACATTATACTCACAGAAACCGATCCCGTTAAGCGTGCCGCCGAGTACAGAAAGAAGTACAAGGAGCTGCGCAAGAGGGAAAGTGAACTGGAAGCACCGATCAAATTCGAGTCAAGTGATGCGTTAGCCGAGGCCTTGGCCGCAATCCAGCTCGATCATAAACTGGAACTGCATGATATGCCTTGGTCGGACGCAGCCGAGTTGCTGGCGCGCGACGTGTTCGACAACGTTCTAAGGAACCGACAACGACACATGCCACCGCCGGTCGCCGAATGAATGAGTAGATGTTTTTTGAAGCGGTCTCTTGCAACCGGTCCACCTTCAAAAACACTGGCCACCTCCTCAAACCCGCCTCCAAGGCCTCTACCTCCCCCTCGCCAGCGCCTTACGTCCTAGAGCTCCTAAGTGTGCCTCCGGTGAGTGCACACGTGCCCCCCTAAACCCACGTGTGCACTTCTCTTCACGACTCCGCTCGTCCCAGAGCTCCTAGGTCTGGCTCCCAAGCATCCAGTGAGAAATTTGGGTCGAGTGCACACCTGCGGGAGGCATAGTTAGAGGCCCTAACTCAAAAAAAAGACAGCCTCCTATACTATATATATTCTCTGATTGTTTTGCACTTGCACGTGTGCAGAAGTCTTGTGCTTGTGTTTTCTGCTATCCCAACAGGGGGACGGGCAGGGTTTGATACAGGAGCGCTATCGTTGGGTTTGGGTGGGTGTGAAACGGGTGTGCACGGGAAACAAAGTGCACACGTGGTCAGAGGCATAGTTCTTCCAGCAACGCCCGGTTGTGATGATGGCGCTCTACCTCCCCGAGTACGAACAACTGGGCGACATGGCCCAGCTGCCGGACAAGTTCGCCAACCTGACGGCCGCGGAGGTGCGCCAAATCAAGGAGGCCGTGGCGTTCTACCGGCACCGCGAGTACGGCTACATTGAGCGGCGCCGCAACAAGGACCAAGAGACCATCGAGGAGGGGACTCGCGTCATGGTCGCCCCGCCTGCCAAATGGCGCCGGCCCGGCATTGGCAGGTTCTGCTGGTCCGGGAGGGTGGCGGAACGCATGCGTAACGGCACCTACGTCATCGAGTTTGAGGATCGGGTCAAGCCGGGCATTCCCAAGGTCTACGGGCGCAACAAGCTGCGGCCTTACGATGCCACCTTCGATGCCCCGCTCCCTGCTGCGGGAGGCGCTCTGGTCCCCGTCGTTGATCGCCGGCGTCACGCGCCCCAGAATAAAACACCCCAACCCCACCATCCCCACCACCGCCCCCGTCCCGCAGTTTTCCGGTCCGGTTTTCTGCAAAACAAAATGATCTTATACGAATGCTGGTCGGGGTGAAATCGTTGGAGGGGCCGGATAATCGGGCTCGGGGGGGGGGGGGGAGGGGCTGCGTGCATTACCAGTTTTCTCCCAGAGGATCCCCAAAACCGGCTCTCGCTCACCCCCCCCCCCCCCCCTTGACATGAACGCCCTGTGCACTCTGGGTTCTTGTCGACGCCCCGTCCATACAAAACCGGAAACAGTCATCCTTCAGAATGCGACGAGCGTAGTGGCCTCAACCTATCCGATCCGTCCACCGAGTGCTCCGACGCGCGAGAAGCTGGTCCTCACGATGAACGATCTCAGCGATTCCATGTTCAGCATCAATGGTGGCATCGGCAAGATATTCCGGCCTGATGCGACGCGCGCCCTCGTGATCAACTCCATCGCGTCCGAGTCGTACACCACAATGAGCAGCGCACTCAAGCTCACGTATGGCGGCTACACGACAGGGTTTGTATCGCGTGCCGCAGATGGAGTACTCAGCATGACCACAGGATCGGCGACGGCAACCAACTCCAGCATCGTGCTGCGTGATGCGACTGGTGCGAGCGCCTTCACCACACTCTCAACCAGCGGCGCGGCGACGATCGGTGGTGTCCTCACTGTTCCCTCAGTTGCGTCGGCGGGAAACCTCGTTGCTTCTGAGCGGTTCGAACACAACGTGCGGCGTGTATTGGGGTGGCTCAACTGCGGGATCTGGTCTTGATGGTGTGGGCACTCCGCCGTCATGTACTGCACTCGCACTCACTGGCAACTGTTTACGTCTCAAGACAGGCACCTCAACGGCCGGAACGGGTCTCATCGTCGAGGATAACAGCGGCGCCGTTAACTTTGCCGTGAACACATCCGGCGCGTCATACTCCCGTGGAAATCACATCATTGGTGGGTCGTTAACCGTTGGTGGAACGACCTCCGCGAGCTTGCTGGGCACCGATTCTACGGGTCTTGTCGTCGCACGCACTGCTTCGATCAACTCGGTGATAAATACCTATGCCCTCCGCGCCGGTGACGGGTCGTGTGGCTTCCATAAAGTTACTGGACCTGTTGGAAGCACGTTGCGGCTGGTGATGAACGGCACAGATCCGAACTGGGGGATGTATTACTCAGCTGTTGGCGCGACCGCACTGAACACTAACATCTATGCGCCCGGTTGCAGCCCGATTGGTTTGACTGGCCCAGCAATCCATCTGAGCACATACAACGCTGACTCGGCGGGGTTCGTTTATGAGTCGACGAGCGGAACATCTGGAACGACAGCAGTGCCGCAGTTTGCAGTGAACGCGCTCTCCGGCAACACGTACGTGAACGGAACTCTCACCGTCAACGGGACTGAGATGCGCATTGGTTCCGGTGCAGCTGCTTCTGTCGCGAACACGAATGCCCTCACCATGCAATCCGACCAGAACGTAGTTGTGATCTCTGCCGATGTATCAGGCGCGATATACGCAGCCAACTCGAGCAACCCCAGCATCTTCTTACGCGCTGAGGGCGTCGACGTTATCAAGCTCAACAAGACCAAGTTCTACTCACTGGTCGCACGCCAGACAACACTGGATACGGATGGCCTGGACCTCCGCATCGACAACGACGGGAAGATTGGCCTGCCTGCGTCCGCTGCAAAGTACAAGACCGATATCGTCAACATGGAAGACACGTCCTCATTATATCGGCTGCGTCCTGTTAACTTCCGGTACAGGAGCGACCCATCCGGCGCGAAGTGTTATGGTTTGATTGCCGATGAAGCTGTTACCGTATGCCCCGATCTGGTACGTATGAAGGACGGCGAAGTCGAGGGACTTTACGATCACAAGTTGCAATTCATGCTGCTGAATGAGATACAGAAACAGCACGCCACCATCGTCTCACTCCAAGCTCAAGTTGATGACCTGCGCTCCGGCATGGCGGCGCTGCTTGAGGTGGTGAAGGCGAAGCTGCAGTAAAGCGTGCCATTTTTCGGTTGCTCTCGCAGGTGTCTATTTTTTCCAAGTCGAAATGGCGGCATCAGCACAAGCAATCTGCTCAAGTCAAAGCACTCCAAGCAGATCTTCAGGCGCGTTCCGGTGCTGCGACGGTGATGGAACCAGTGAACGTGCCACCTCCTCCCACGCTTGCCGTCGATCCGGCCGGCGTTCCCAATCCACCCGTGGAACCCACAGACGAGATCGTGGAGATTGAGTTTGCGGACAAGGTGAAGCGCAACATCAAGGCTTCGTGGCAACGTCAAGTACCGCTTCTCGCGTCGAGCAAGATCATGAGGAGCTCACTCAAGTTTGACCGTTACATCTTCCCCCTTCTGAACGGCGACACGTTGCGCTGGAGTGAGGACGTGGACACAAAGCGCGAGCTCGGCGAGATGGTAGAAGAGCTGCGCTGCTACGGGATGGCGCTTTCGGAAGGGCAACTCCAGTCGGTGTCGGACGGCAGCGGCTTCACGCGCCAGATCAACAAGGTGCGCGACTACATCAACTCCCATGAGACCGCCTGCTTCAACCGATCGTATCGAAATGCGACAACGCAGTTTGCCGCGCAATGGGACAGGTACGTCGCCGTCCTTGGCGCGAAGCTCCAATGCGAGAAGATGGAATCGCTCAAGTTCACGCTGCTCCGTGATACGGTGGTGTCGAAGGATATCTACAGCCTGCTTGATCTCAACCTCAAGTATCGCAACGTCGTGTATGAGTTCTTCGACTGGTTTGACGCGTTCGTGATCAGAGGCGACAGGGAAGGCCTCGTGCGCCGCACCGTGGATGTCGCGTTGAACATCGATATGAGTGTGTTGAATGGCGCTTCTGATGTGATGTCGATCGTGAGCAACATCTTGACCAGCTTCAAGGGTGCAAACATCAACAAGGAGACGATAATAGCCAAGCTTGCAAGCATCGCGCAAGTCAGTGAGCTTCGGGCCAGGGTGAGACATCGGCCTAAACTCAGAACGGGTAAAAGTGACCAGTTTTGGTGTCCGTGAGCGCGTCTGATTTTTCATGTCGTCAAAACACTCCATCACAATGGAAGCAGGAGCAGTTCATTTACCAGTAGCACACCCTCGAGTACCAAGAGCGAAGGTTGCGGCGACGGAATTACCACGGCCTCGGTGGGAAGCCCCAGTCCTGAAGCAACAACAAGCCCGTGTGGCTAGGCCGAAGCCCACAATGGAGCAAGCGGGAGAATTTGGAGAAGGCCGGGCGATCATATTTCCTCACGAATTGGCGCGGGACCTTAAGGCCCAAATCGCATCTCGTAACAACTTTCGCAAGTATGTGATTAGTTATGCCAAAGCTGAGGCGCGCCGCTTCCGTAAGCCGCCTGAGAATCCACCATATCGCATGAATGAGGCCGAGAAAGCCGCTGTGAAGCAGGCATATCAAGCTGCGAAAGCGGGCGATCGAGGAGTTTGAAACCCTGAACTCGCACGGACAAAGGAGGAGCGGACCGCGCTCATGAAGCAAGTTAATGGAGCTGCGCTTCGGGCATCTGCAACGCTGGGCGCCCAGATCAGGCGTGAAGGCGGACGTGGAGGCGTTGGCTGGTCGCTTAGGATGCCTGGGCATCACGACGCTAACCCATACACGCGGGAGGCCCCTTTCAATAGATACGACGGATCTGAGGATCATCAAGACGGCTTCGGAGCGCCTCGTTAAAACTGATTAAGGACGCCTCACCCAGAAAAGCAAGGCGCAGGAAAATAACCCGCCCGCCCAAAATTTTCAAAATTTTGGGTTTTCTACTTTTGAAAACTTTTTTCACTTTTAAAGAATTTCTGGGCGGCGAAAAATATCTCGCCTTCAAAATGCAAGAACAGCAACAGTCTCAGCGTTTCTTCGGAGCACTCGGCTCTGATGCACTTCGAGGCCTCTTTCTCTATCTAAACGGAATAGGCTACCAGGTTGGCGGGCGACCTCCAACGGTGGCGGCGGGGGAGCAACGAATCAGAGAAGCAGGCATCATTCACGATTGGAGCCTCACGACGTCGGAAGATAACCGCCTACTCCGCGGTATGCGATCAAATGCGAGCGTTGAGGACGCGATCAACCAGGCCAAGTCAGGAAACGTGATGTGTCAAACTCTCTTCTCACCTTCCGCCACCGCGCGCGCCAGGCCAAGGCCCTCAACCGCGCATCGCGAAAGCGCCGGCACGGCAAATGCCGCAGGTCCAGATCAACCCTCCTCTTCCGCAACAGCCAGCGCCGCTACCTGCCCCGTACCAAGAGCTTCCCGCTTCGGCAGATGTCGGACAACGAATGCGGGCACTCCGCGAACGTGTTGAAGCACTGATCACCCTCCACGAGCAACGGAAACATATCGACGCTCAAATTGATGAGCTCATTCGGGTGATTCGCGTGATCGGGGGTATTCAAAACGCGCTAAGTTGCAGCCGTCCAACTATTCCAATGCCGATGCCAATGCCCATGACGATGATGCCTCCGCGACCAATCGAAGCCCCGATGATGCCGATGCCCATGCCCATGCCCATGCCCATGCCGATGCCGATCGTGCCGCAAACGCCTGCTCCCGTTCCAGCACCACCGCCCGCGCCAGAGAAGCCGATTGAGCGGCCGCTGTGTCCCCGCAACGCCACCGCCTCCGCCAAAACGCGTCGAACCGAGGACACCGGCCAAGCCAGCTGCTAAACCAATCGCGAAGTCACCGGCCAAACCGCCGCGCGATCCATTCTTGCGAACTCTTCCTGCCGAAGCAGCATTCAATGCTGCCGGTAACCTCATGTGCACCATTTGCGATGTGGCCTTCGCAACAAATCGAGATGACACTGATGGAAGGCTTCGGCAAACCTTTGGTCGCCATGTGAAGAGTCGTGGACATGAAGAGGCGCTGGCCACGAGAGCGAAGGCCGTAATTCTGTCTGATGATGAAAGTTCAAGCGCTGCATCCGAAGAGTCGTCTGAAGCCGCGGAAGAGATGAAGGATCGGCTCACGCGACTTGTCAACACGTTCGCATTCATCAACACGAAGAGTCGGGGACCGGCCGCCGAAAAATCAACTCGGAAGATGTACGGTACTGCAGTTCGCGACATCTTGATGTGCTTACCGCGCGAGATGCAGACTCCAAAGTTCTACAAAACGTCGCTGAGATTCGCCAAATCGTGCTCGATCGGGCGCTTAGTCCTTCACAACAGAAAGTACGTGGTGCCGCAATGAACTCATTCATCCAAGGCCTCAAACTGCCCGGCGAAGAAGGCGTGATGTATGAGCAGCTATACAACGCCTTGATGCGCGAGGCCACGCCAAAGGTCGATGTTGCCCAACTGTTGCGGAAGCACGTGAAGCAATGGGTGCCGTACACGCAGCTTGTTGAAGCGCAACAGCAGCGTCTCGCAATGTTTGAAGAGGCACTCGAGCGCGAGCCAGCTCTGAAGGCAGCCGTCGAAAGCCCTGGCAACGACTTCAATCACGATCCCATCAAGCCAGCGGATCCCGAAACACGGGCAAAAGTAGTCGATGCCTTCCTCACTAGCATGTATGTCCTGCTTCCGCCTGTTCGCGTCGAAGAAATCATCCTTCTATACATCAATCCACAGGATGTACAGGTTGAGGGCGAGGCTCCTCTCGATGATGTAGTTCGCGAGGGCGCCGCCGAAGATGACGCCGAAGATGCTGAAGACGCTGAAGAAATCAAGGCCGATGAATATCGTAACTGGATCGATTGGGCTAACCATACCTTCGTGCGCGTCAAGTCGAAGATGAGTCACCTCTACGGCATGACTCGCTTCCTTCTACCTCTCGATCTCTTCCGTATCATGAAGGCTCAGGCGCATCTCGTTGGAAATAGCAACCAACTCCTCCTCCCGACCAAAACTGGCAAACGATACACTTCACAGTACGGCAAACGTGTCGCTGCCGCATTCGGCGTTCGCGGCTTGACCGTTGGCACGTTGCGCGTCATCTTCTCAACTACTTTCAGCGAGATCTTCATGAGGAACGCCAACTTGCGTCAGTGGGTCGCAAGAATCATGGGTCATAGCACAGCCATCCACGAAACGCAATACGCGAAGCGTTACGATTTGGAGGGCCGGCCACTCACAAAGGAGTTCATCTTCGGAGAAGAAGTCGACCCCGCAAAGGTTCCGACGCCCTGGCTGACCACTTTCACTGTAACCCAGACTCGATTATAAGCAAAATGAAGGAGCCACATTTTTTGCCTAAAAACTCAAGACTTTCCAGGTTTCCTTGGAAAGCAATAATTTGGGCGCGGTAAAACACGCATGGAGTTCAGTCAGCGCTTTGATGATGCCGTTTCGCTCCCGAGTTCTGCGCCGAGTCGTTTGTATTCTTTGGTAAGCGCTCATGCACCGTGAATGATCTCAAAGCACGCGTCGCCGCGATGACGGAAGAGAAGGAGTACAAGGAGCTGATCAATAACATCGAAGCTCGTCACGCGAACTGGTGTCTCGAGCACGGCAAGATTCCTAATGCGCTCGCTCTTGTTCCCTACTGCGAGCCCGCTCCAGCGCAAGTCGACACCACGGAAGAAGCGATGGGATGCGTCATCGAAGATGACGAAACCAGTCAGCGCCAGATCCGCAACGAGGTGGTCAAGCTCGCAACAGTCCAGACGAGTGACGTGTTGGGTTTCGAGCATGAATATCGGAACGCGCTCGTCTTCTGTAACAACTTCTATTTCGTTCGCCGTGATGGCACAATTGAGCTCCGCAACAAGATCCGATTCCAACCCGAACTGCAGCGAGATGATTGTTTCTGTGCCGTCAAGCCGCGTCACGTCCTCGAGAAGGCGATCAACGAGTTTAATCTCCACTTCAACGCCGGCGACATCGCCATGATCGGCTATGATATCGAGACCTACTCGCCGAATGTAGGTCAGCCGAAACATGAAGATCCGCAAGCCCACATCGGCATGATATGCGCCGTATACCGCCTCGGCACGGAGTCAGAGAAGCATGCCTTCATTTGGGATGACCGTCCAATCGACAAGACAAAGATCCCGGCTTGCGTTACCGTACATCGTGATGTTTGCGAAGCCGGCATGTGTTGTTCGTTTATTGATTGGGTTCGTACAAAGGCGAGCGCAGCGAAGTGATCCTAACCGGCTGGAACGCAAGTCAACAGGGTTTCAGGTCTACGCTAGAGTCAACTTCCAACTTCAAGCCCCTTGGTTACGATTATCCGTGGATCGCTTCACGATGCGCCGCTGTTGCTCGTGAACAGTCGGCTTGGCCATTCAAAATTGCGATCGCGCAACTTGCTACAGCTCATTGTTCGGACTTCACGTCCACATGGTTGATATGCAGTGCTGGACGAAGAGTCAGTACCGCTCGGCCGATGCGCCGGACAACTTCAAACTCGAGACTGTGCTGGCTGCTTTGAAACTGCCTCGCAAACAGCGTCACGGCATGTCGTACGCCATCATGGGCCGCATCCAGAGTGATCCTGCCTTTTACGACCGGAGCGCGCAGACCACTGCTTCGAGAACATTATCCGTTACTGCGTCTACGATGCGGAAGCTGTGCTTAATATCGCGGCGACACTCGATTACATGAGCAAGCTCACCTGTTTCATTGAAGCAACGGGCATCACTCTTTCAGCCTACATCATGTACACTCAGGCCTCGTGGGCATGACCAAACTGGCTCGCGCCGCATGGGACCTCCGCGATCACGTGACGTTGAAGTGGAACTACGGCCAAGTTGGCGAGAAGAACGGCAAGTACAAGGGTGCAATCAACTGGTCAGAGACCGACTACTTTGCCGATAGCCCCTGCGTGATGTTTGACTTCGCCGGCTTGTATCCTCGATGATGCGTGCTTACTGCATCTCGCCCTTCTCCGTCATCGGCAGCTTCCCGTCACTCGATCAGGTGTTCACGGAGCAGCGCACGCCAGCCAACACAACATACGTCCGCAACGCAACAGCGGCAGAGATTGAGGAATACAACAAGACGATTGAGGGCCAAGTCAATCCACTGCGCCTCTTCCGTGAGGACATTATCGACACCTACACCGCGTTCGCCATCCTCCAAAACGATCCCTTCATCAAGACAGTGGACTACTTTGTCAACGCTCGCGCTGATCACAAGAAGCAACTCAAGGCGGCGAAGACGCAACACGAAGCCAAGTATCACGACACGATGCAGTGGTGCTTCAAGATCATGGTCAACAGCCTTTACGGAATGCTGGGATCGCCCTACGCGTGCTACATGTTCAATGAGGTTTGTGCAGCCGCCGTGACGTCTGCAGCTCGTGACGCAATCGTTCGGGCAAGCGGTATCATCTCCACCTACGGCAAGCGCCTGTTCATCGATACCGACTCTACTGCCGTTCAACTGTCGTCCGAGCACATGCCGCCGACGCTCACGTTCACCACGAAAGAGGACGTCGCAGCATTCAACGCATGGTCAAGCACACTGCAAAACGAGATCAATGGAAAGCTACGTGAAAGCTACTCAGCGTCGCGCCAGTTTCCAGCCGAGCGACTGCCCTACATCTCATTTGCATTCGAGGCCGCACTTGAGCGTGTCCTGTTTGCGAAGTGTAAGAACTACTGCGAGATGAAGATCATTCCAGCGATCAATTCAGTGCCCGAGTTCTCCTACCGAGGCTGCCAATTCACTGTCCGACCGCCCACGTGCGCGAACGGACACTCGCACTTCTGCAGAAGTTGATCCACCTACCACATGATCAGCAGGCACTATGTCTCGCCAAGTTCTGCGATGATGAGATGCGCAACGTGAAGAGGGCACCATTGATGTACGCCCGCAAGCAGAAGCTTGAAAACAAGGATCAATGCGTCGTCTTCCTCAAGCGAAACTATCCTGATCAAGTTCGCGATCAGGAGATTTGCAACATCATCAGGCTCCTGTCGACGGAGAAGAAGACAAGCGCCGCGTGGGCTCCGATCAGCGATGAGTACACACCACGGAACATTGACTACGTTGAGACTTTGAATGCAGCTTACACCAGTAACATCTCGCGCTACTTCCCCATCTGGCTCAAGATCGTTCCGAAGAGCAATAGTATCATTGAGAAGGGCGGTGAGTTGCTTGATCGCAGCGAGCTGATGTTCCGGGTCGAGACGCGTGACGGCAAGCAGAGTATGCGTAACGCAACCGTGGACGAGTTAAACGAGTTGTTGCTTTCAAAGCGAGACTCGCGGACCGTACACGAGATTATTGATTGCAACCCACATAAAGCATACTTCGACGTTGAGCGTGACGGCGCAGAGCCACTCCCAATCGAATCCATCATCCGTCATGTCGAACACGTCCTGGGCCGCGGAAGCGTCACTTGCTACTCTGCCTGTGGCCCAGCCAAGCAAAGCTATCATATCATTTGCAACCGTCTCGTCTCGCGCAACTTGAACAAGATCGTAGCACGTTACCTCAAGGACAACTGCAGCTTCGATTGCATTGATGATGGCGTCTACGCGCAAGGCCACACGATGCGCTGTTTCACACAAGATAAGTTAGTCAAGGCGGATGCAGGCCTCGTCATGGCGAATCGCGTTGTGCGGCTCGAAAGCGATCCCAGTTGCGAGTCTGTGACGCTCGATCGCATCGAGTCACTCATCACATACGGCGGGTGTGCCCGAGTTCGAAACGCAAGTCCTCGACTTCAGCGAGAAGCTCATCGAGGTTGACCCGATCATCTATCAGGCGCAAGCAACCAACTTCCCAGCTGGCCTAACGCAGTATCTTTGCAGACACAAGTTCGGCGATTACAAGCTACAGAGCAAACAAGGGCCGCATTCGTATCGTTCCGTCAAAGCGTGTACGAGTTGTGCGACAGGATGCACGCGAAAGATGGGGTTGGATCTCGCAAAGCTCAAGCCAATTCGTCATTGCTCGCG
This sequence comes from Paratrimastix pyriformis, assembly GCA_027972325.1. NCBI lineage: Eukaryota > Preaxostyla > Paratrimastigidae > Paratrimastix > Paratrimastix pyriformis. The sequence goes on along the minus strand of JAPMOS010000320.1, from coordinate 1,196 downwards.
GTGCCGTGACGAGAGACAGGGTCAACATTCAAGCACAACGCGAGGTAACCTATCATCAAAGCTTCAGCAACTGTGCGGCTTGCCCGACCTTCCAAGCTGATCATCGCCGACGAGTATCAGCGCCATCACGGATCGCCTCACCTGCATCAAAGCACGAATGGGTTCGGGGAAGACACTGAAGTTGGCCCGCATCCTCACCGTGGAGGCCCAACTGGCGGCAGTCATGATCTCAGTTCGTCATTGCCGTTTGACTACATGGAAACGGTATCGCGCCGAGCCTTTCGAGTCATACATGGACTTGAAAGCGAATCTCAATACATCAACATCCCACCTCGTAATTCAGGTGGACAGCTTGGACGTCTCGACGTAACCGGCTTCAGCTCATCTGTTGGGGCGCACCATTCGTTATCTCGTCCTCGATGAAGTTGAGCCCTATTGAATCAGGTAAAGGCACTGACGACACATCATTCAGACACTTTGCGAGGCTGATGACGCATGCAGATCATGTTGTCGCGATGGATGGCGCTAACCACCGTGTGCGCATGCTCGAGGCGATGATGTCGTAGCGGGCCACGTCAGCTGATCAAAGCCACTCGGATCGACTTCAACAAGGACATGCCAGCCTACGATGTCAAGTTCGTGGGCAAGCTTCCGCCAAAGCAAAGGCGGACTCACCTTCTGACCGACTCCATCCTGCGACTGCTGCGACAGGACAAGTGTTATGCTTCATATCGGGCCGTAACGTGATGGAATCGTTGGCAATTCGTTCAGTCTCAGCTACCCGCATCCATCGTAACCTTCAGTGGCAAAGATAACGAGATGCACAAGAAGGGCGATGAGTACGTGTCCACTTCGCCGAGAAACGGAGATCATCTCCAACGACATTGTAAGTATCGTCGACCACGCGGCTGTTCATGTACACAAGCACCATTACGGCAGGCGTCGACATCAAACGTTGACCACTTCGACACGTTCGTTCATCAAATCGGCAGCGAGATGAGTCCGATTGGACAGCGCAAGCCATCTTCCGTGTGCGCAAGTACCGGATACGAAGGTCTCATCGTCTATCAACATCGTAAGTGTGAAGCCAAAACACAATCATGACTCAAATCCTCTCACTCGGCAACGTGTTGAGCGCCTTCTTCGATGGCCGCTGCGATTGGACGATTCCACAACAAGTGCTCGCAATGCTGGAT
>JAPMOS010000319.1:0-29107 GCA_027972325.1 Paratrimastix pyriformis | reverse complement strand
ATGACGAATGATGATGATGATGATGATGATGGTGGTGGTGGTGGTGGTGGGTGATGGTGGTGGTGGTGGTGGTGGTGATGATGATGATGATGATTGGATGATGATGACGACGATGATCGATGGCGATGATTGGATGATGAGGGGTGGGGGGAGGGTCAGACCGGGTGAGGATGGATGAATGGATGGGCGGACGGATGCCCCGGCCGTCAGGATGAGGTGGTGCAGGGGCGGCGGGGCGGGAGGGCGTCTGCTTGTGTTGGCAGACCCCAAGCGGAGAGGTTGCAGGACGATGCCGGCCAGGGCAGCCGACTGGGGCCCGTGCTGCCGCATAGCCGCCACCACGGCCGCCGCCCTGGCCACCTCAAGGCCCCGCCCCTGCACGCCCACGGCCCGCCCCCACAGGCCACACCGCACACCCAGCGCGTGAGGCGTGGCGGCGGAGGGTGGGGGTGGGGGGGGAGGAGGGAGGGAGGGTGCGGGACTGGGCAGGGCGGACCGTCTGAGCGGATGGCGCGCCCATGAGGCACAGGAAGCTCATCGCCTGACAGGCGCCTCCATCACCCGCAGAGGCGTGCCGCGACCGCTGCAGCAGGCCCGCCACCACCGGCACCCCGCCCGCGGCAGCCGGGCCCGCGGGTAGCCACCAGGTTGAGCAAACAGCCGCCGCCAGGGCCTCCACCATCACTGCCTCACGGACGGGGCAGCAGCAGCCGGCCCGCCCAGGGAAGCCCCGGAGCCCGTGACGATCCATTGAGGGTCTCCACACGGGGACGCCCCCGCGGCCAGCCGGGCGGCCTTGTCCTCGTTGAAGGGAAACCCCGCCAGCCTTGTACCAAGGGCCGCCCCCGTGCGATGGCTGGCGAAGCAGCGGACAGCCTCCAACCACGGCAAGCCCGCCCGCCCCGATGATGGCCTCAGGCTCGCCCCGCGCGCACCATCACATCACAGGAAGCGTCGTTTGAGGTTAAGGGGCTGCTTACGAACCTCTCGCCATCCGGCGGCCACCATCGCCTCACCACCACCCGCCACCCACCTCCGCCGGAGGCAGCCGTAGAACGGCCATGGCGGCAGCCAGCAGCCCGCAGGCCGCCTCGACGAGGGCGGAGACCGCATGGGCGCGGAGCAGCCCCAGGGTCAAGCCCACCAGGCCCCCCGGCGGGCAGGCCGCCGCCCCGGCCGTGACCATGGCCTGCAAGCCGGGGCAGCTCGTCCAGCTCGGCCGGCCCCAGGCCCTGCCCCAGGGCCGGAGGGGCGTCGGGGCCCGGCTGCCCCAGCCGCCCAAACAGCGGTGAGACAGGAGGACTGGCGATGGGTCATCGGCAGGCAGGAGGCAAGGAGGCAAGGAGGCAAGGAGGCAAGGCAAGGAGGCGGGCAGGTGGCAGGATGCAGGTCAGGTGGCGGACGGGACGGTCGAGGAAGTCGAGTGCGAGGGCCTCCAGCAGGTAGAGGCCGCTCGGCCAGCCGGATCGGCCGGTCCCCGGCCCGGACGAGGCCCACCAGGAGCGGCCCCAGGCCAGCTCGCCCCGGCTGGCTAGGCCTGGCGTGGGCCCGCCCCTGGGCGCGCACCACCACCGCAACCACGTGGAAGCAGTGCCGGCCAGGGCGGGGTGGGGGTGGGGCGGTTAGGAGCAGAGCCGTTCGCATACAGGGGTGCTGGGGTGGCCATGACAACAGGTCGGGCTGCGAGTTAGTCTAGAGGAAGAGGCGACTCATCGACTCAACGTGAGAGGATCAAAAGCTTCCTGGCATCATAGAAAGAGACAACGTCAAGGCCAAAACTGCCAGGTCGAGACAAGAATGAGCACGAAGTCCGGTAAGAGTATTTTGGAAAGAGAAACCACACCTTCCGAAGTAGACACGCACGCACACACACACACACGCGGGGGTCAGGAGCAAGGTGGAGTCAGGACAGTCGAGGGGGAGGGAGGCGGATGGCGACAGTCAGGGGACGGGTGGACGGACGCTCCTGCCGCTGACGACCGTCGCGAAAACGCACTCTGTGGCCGTCTGTGCCTGCCAGTCCCACGCGCCTCAATCCTGTGTGCGCGTGCGTGTGTGTGGGGGGGGATAAGTGGACCGCCGCGCTCAAAATCCCACACCCTGTGCTCGGTGGAAGTGAAGATAGGACCGCGTTTTCGTTTGGCTCCGTCGAGGTACGGGGTGGAATGGCGACGAGAAGGACGGACCTGCGGTGACTATCCGTATTCCATAGGCGACTTGGGGTCTCTTCTCCGAGCTATCGGAAGGAGGGCGGTCCGGGTCTATGAGTCTTGCCAACACTGAGCATGCCTTCAGAGCAAGCGCTGAAAAGTGAGGAGACAATGATGAGTGATGAGGCCGGTTTGGCGGAATGAAGTTCAGAAGAAAGGCGAAAGGCGAAAGGAAAGCAAATATGCATTGCACTCGTCAAAAGAACAAAGAAAATGAAAAGAAAATGAAAAGAAAATGAAAAAGATGCTGAATCGAGAGAGACCAGACCACACAGCTTGTTGTTCGAAAGAATCGACCGGGGAGGATCAGACTATTTCGAGAGAATTTGTTTTGGGCGTTCTGTCCATTTGTTTGTATTCAACAGTTTCTTTTAGACCCGGTTTCGACGTTTTACAGATACTGTTCGCATTTTTCACCACCTGTTCACGATGGGGATTCAAGCTGGTGCGGAGAAGTGACGGGAAGGAGGTGGAGACAGACTTCAGAGGTGATGAAGGGAATGGGGAGGAAAAGTCGCATGTGGAGGGCGGCTCGTAAAAAGAAAACGAGATTGTGTTGATTAACGCAGAGTCGCAACGGAGGGATCAACGTGCAAACGATGAGGTGAGATGTCAGGAAGCTGGCGATGATGGCAATCCTGCAGCGGTATATCACGGCCAACATCCGGTTCTACATCAACGGGGAGGGGGATAGAGTGTTGGTGGGGTGAGGGACCATGAACCACTTGGTGTTTGAGTGCCCAGGGATGGCGGGATGTGTGGGGAGAGATGGAAAGGGCGGATGCAGTGAAGCTAATTGAGTGGTTGGACAAGGCGGAGGAGCTGAAGACCCGGACCGGCTGCTCGAGGAGAAGTGGGTAGAGCCGATGGGCGAGTGTGTGAAGATAAGGGGCAGGCAGATCACGAAGGTGAGGCTATGGCAATTGATGGAGAGGTCCCGGGGGAGATGGTTTCGGGCGAGAACATGGGACAGTTTTTGGGAAAGGTTCTCGACAGAGGTGGCTGAGATGTGTGACCGATATGAGGAAGAAAAGCACGACAGTAAAGGAGGGCGGACGCATATGAGTACGCTGAGGAACCAATGGACGACTCCCCACACTATATCTTCGTTGCTGAGGCAGGCGGGAAGCCTAACGGTGATGGCGTTTTCGCACCCAGGGAATGCGGATCTCAGTTTCCCAGAGTATAGAACGCCGAGTAAGGAAGACTGGTTCCTGGGAGGTTCGGTGGATGGGTACGGGCTATTTAAGGAGAATCGGGACTTGTTGATTTATGCGAATCCGGAATATAACCCCCGGGCAAATACACAGCATGTCTCTCTGGAATCCTCGAGCCACTTGCGTGGATAAGAAGACTGCGCTGCGGTGTATTGGCATGTTCGTTCGCAAAGAAAGAACGCCAAGGGAGAGAAACACGCATGAGGCGCGCGATGGAGCTGTAGGAAAAATGAAGGGGAGGACAGTAAGGTGGAGCGAAGGACGGAATAAGGGCGGTGAGGAGCATGGGGAGCGATGACAAACGAGAGGGAGCAAAGAGGACGAGTGGGAGTGAAGTCCAGCGAGCTGGAGCGAAGGGTGCGGTGCGGTGCTGTGCTGTGCGGTGCGGAACGGCGGGCAGTGCTGAAGAGCGCGGGAGGCGATGGGTAGCGATGAAGAGCAATGTGGAGCGAGATGGCGAGCGGTGGGGCGCGAGGAGATCGATGGTGCGCGATGGTGCGCGATGGTGCGCGGTGGGGCGCGGTGGAGATCGATGGGGCGCGGTGGGGCGGGGCGGACGGGGCGGACGGGGCGGGGTGGGGCGCGATGGGGCGCGATGGGGCGCGGTGGGGCGCGGTGGTCGCCTGGGGGGGGGCGCGGTGGGGCGCGGTGGGCGCGGTGGGGCGCGGTGGGCGCGGTGGGGCGCGGTGGGCGCCACGCCCCGCCCCAAGGTGGCGGCCCCGTCCTGGAAGTCCACGTTGCGGGGCTGTCGGCAATGACCGAGAGGCCGCCCGACCCGCCATGACTAGTTGCGGCCCCCACCGCCCCGCCCACACCGCCCAGCACGAGGAGAGCCGACGGTGATGCAGATGGTGGTGCGTGTCAGGGGTGGCCGGCGGGGGATGTTGTTGTTGATGTTGTTGCGCCGCACCGGTTGCCGGTCAGCGGGCAGCCGGTCATGAAGATGCCGCCCCGCCCGCCTTGTAGTAGATGGCCCCGCGCTCGTCGGAGGCCGTGTTCTGGGCGAGGGTGCACCCGGGCCCTGGGCCCTCCACCTCCACCAGGCTGCCCCCGGGGCGTCCCGCCGCAGGGCGGGAAGCGGTGAGTGGGAAGCAGTCAGGGGCAGGGGAGCAGCTGCCGGCTTGAGGGGCGGGTGCCTGGCAGGGACAAAGCCGTGGGGCTGGCTGCCGGGGTACGGACTGGCAACCGGCCCCGTAGAGGGGGTCGGTGGTCATGGCGGTGTGGGCGATGTGCACCCGGCCTGCCCGGCGGCCGAGAGGGCGCCCCGTCGCTCTCGGCCTGGTTGCCCTCGAACACCGAGCCCGCCACCCGCAGCGCGACTCGACGTTGGCCGAGAGGGCTCCCCTGCACCCGCAGGCAGGGGATGGTCACGGATGGGGCAGCATGGGCGCATTGATGCGGAAGACATTGACGGACATTGACATGGGCATCGACATGGACATAGACATAGAACAGGGGCTGACCGTTGGAGCGACGGCCAGGTTGGCGGTGAAGGAGCTGTTTGCGAGGTGCATCGTTGTGCAGGTGCTGACCGCGATGGCCCCCGCCCTGCCGCAGGGCCTGCGACCCCGCGAACTCGCAGTCGGTCACCGTCAGCGACCTGGCACCCGCAGCCCCGCCAGATGCGCGGGATGAGGCCAAGACCGGAAGGTGATCCCATGGACGGCCGTGAATTAGCTGAGGGTGCGCGGTTGGTGCGGGTACGGGTGACGGGGGCGAGACAGACCGGACGTGGCGCCTGGACGCAGCCCGAGTCGGAGGGGCCGAACGTGGAGGCGACGAGGCGGAGCTTGTCGAGTAGGTCCACCGAGACACGGTCAGCTGGTCAGTCGGATGCCCTCCAGGGCCCCGGCCGCGTAGAGGTTGTCGAGCAGGCTGCAGCGGCGCAGGGTCATGTTGCGGGCCAGATGGAAGAAGAGCACCCGCCACGTCCCCGCACCCGTGGGCGGCCGTGGCCCTCTCGACAAGCACGTCCCGTGCCGAGTCGATGGCCCCGTTGCCCGTGGCAGTGTTGCCCTCGAACCAGTTGCCGGCCAGCACCAGGTCCGAGCCAGTGCAGCTGTCCAGATAGACGACATGGACCAGCGTGCGACAAGCTGCGGCAGGACGTGGGTGGCGGCGGCTGGCTGGCTGGCTGGGGGTTGGGGCGGACCAAAGGAGCAGCTGACCAGGGCCACGCCGGAGCTCTGGCACAGGAAGAGGGCGCCCCCGTCGAGCATGACCAGGTTGGCCTCCCAGCGGGTCTCCTCGGCCCGGAAGCCGGTCATGGTGACGCTCCGCAGGGCGCCTCGCAGACGTTGCCCGTGAAGAGGCACCGGCGCATGGCTCTGACCCAGCCGAACTCGATGTTGACCGCCCCGGTCGTACATGACGCCGGCCCATGGCCGACAGTCAGTTGGATCGCTGGGTTGGATCCTCCCACCCATTCCCCTTCACCCTCGGCGCGGTGGGGCGCGATGGGGCGCGATGGGGCGCGGTGGGGCGCGGTGGTGGGGGCGGTGGTGGAGCGATGCGCGCGGCGAGGGCGAGCGATGGGGCGATGGAGGCGCGATGGAGGCGCGATGGAGGCGCGATGGAGGCGCGATGGAGGCGCGATGGAGGCGCGATGCGATCTGGCGCGATGCGATCTGGCGCGATCTGGCGATGTGGAGCGGGGCGAGCGAGGCGAGCGAGGGCGAGCGGTGGGGGGCGTGATGGGGGTCGCGCTGGGGCGACGACGCATCGTCCGGCGGAGGAGACACAAGCTAGAGGGGAAGGTGAAGTACCCACCGTGATGAACACAAGAACACCAGACTCTGGATGTGGTCGAAGTGGGAAGGTCATGGTGGGAGTGGGGGTGGGGTGTCATGCATTGCATCGTTCAGGCAGTCCCTGAATGGAAGCGAGAATGCTTTTGGGAGGCTCGCAAATTTTCAAAACCTTTACAAATTCACTTGGAATTCTCAATGTTCATGCGGTCCGGAGACCGAATCGATGGGCGCAATTGAATGCTGGGTCGAAGCGCGTGGGGGCTGGGTTGGCTCAGAGTCTCTGTTGTTCGTGGGGATTGTTGGAATTGAGGGACCATTAAGCGCAGCCAATTGCCAAACCCAAATTATTCGGACCTCGTCTGAAGGGTCTTCAAACGAGGTGGAGTGCTCCCGACGGGAGAGCCACTGTTTCTTACCTCGCCTTTCCTCCTGGTGCGTGTTTTCACCCGGGCATCTTCCGAAGTCAACTTCTTTTCGTCTCCTAGATATTCAAATTTGGCGGACGCGTGTCGCCTGAAAAATTTGCGGGCGGGAGCGATCATCAGATCAGACTGTTCGTCCCAAAGACCAGACCTTCTCTTGGTCTCAAACGACTCTTATAGCGCTGCATTTTTCTACTCTTGCGGGTTTTTTTCTACTCTTGCGGTTTTTCTTGGAGTTGCCTCCGACATCATATTGAACGATCCTGGTCTGCTCTTTTCGGCACACCTCTTGTTTTACCGAATCCCGACAGGCTTCCTCGCGCTTCCCGTGGCCCTCTTGCCCCTCGCGGCTGCTCCTGCCGCTCCGCGTGCCCCTTGTGGCCCCTCGCCCCGTCGTCCCTTCGTCGCCGCCGCTCTTGCGCCCCGGCCCCTTCGCGCCCTTTCGTGCGCCCCTCGCGTCCCCTTCACCCCCTGCTGCGCCTTCGCGGCGCCTTCGCGGCCTCCTTGTTGTCCCCTCGCGGCTCGCGGCCCCTCGCCCACTCGCGCCCACTCGCCGACCATTCGCGGCTCGCGGCCCTCGGCCCCCTCGGCCCCCTCGGCCCCCTCGGCCCCCTCGGCCCCCTCCCTCCCCTCGGCCCCCTCCCTCCCCTCGGCCCCCTCGGCCCCCCCTCGGCCCCCCCTCCCCTCGGCCCCCCTCGGCCCCCTCGGCCCCCCTCCCCTCGGCCCCCTCGGCCTCAATCTGCCCACTCCTTCTCGAGCATCGATGAGCCGCGGTGGTGTAAACCGCTTCGAACGCTTCCCACTGGTTTGTGTCGGTTCTCGTTTCACCGCAAAATCACTTCTGGGGGGTCATAGCCACTGAGGCGAGCGGTTCCAACCGGATCATGATCGCGCTCACCCTGCTTCTGCACGCCCTGGACGAGACCCTGGCCGAGGTCAACGCCTCGCTTGCCAGCGGAGATGGCCTCACCCTGCGGGCCATCCCGGGGATGGTGGGCGAGAGCCTCATCCCGACCCTGGTGGCTCAGTCCCAGGTGGGCCTGCTCTGCTCGGCGGCACTAGAGACGGCCATGATGGACGGTCCGGCATTCCGGGTGGGCGATTGAGGATGTGAGGAGGGGAGATGGAGACTGATGAATGACCTTATCCCCCGCTGCCATCATCCCCCCCCCCCCCCCCCCCATCCCCGCCAGGTTGCCCAACTGCTCTCCCTGCCGTCGATGATGGCGGGCCCGCCCTGCTTCTTCACGGTGCCCTTCCTGGACAGCCCCGAGGACTGCGAGCGCTACGCTCGTGTGGGCCTCCGCTACACGCCCCATATGCGACTCCTGCTCTACCCGCCCGGCTGCCGCCCGCCCCGGCCCACCAGGCCCCGCTCAGCACGGCCGCCCGGCTCTCCATGCCCTCCGTGGGCCCCATCACCATGTCGGCCGTGCCCCACGGGCTGCCCCTGCGCGGGGCCACCTGGGCGGAGCATCTGCAGCCGCTGCGGGTGACTCTGGATCGGCTCCGGGATATGTACGCCAAGGCGGGCTGCCTGGGGCCGGCCGCCCTCAAGGCGCCCGGACACGCGGCTGGCCCGTCGCCCCTGGGGCCGTCTGGAGCGTGGCCGTGGACGGGATGTGGTCCCCAGACGTGGCCCTGCAGTACCTGCCGGTCGGCACACCCCTCCCCTCACCATCACCACCCTCACCCCCCGATGTCTCCATGCCCTCCCCTGTCCATGCTGTGGCTCATCCCCCCCACACACACACACAGGTCTTCCGGGCATACGGGGCCTGATCCAGTACATCGAGCAGCCCTGGCCACCCCAGTTCTTCCTGGTCTGCTGCCCCCCACCCCCACCCCCATGTGCCCACTCACGCCCTTCCCACCTTGGGCGCCGCCCTCGCCTCCCCGATGATGGACCCTCATGCGTCTGGCATGTTTGTGTCTGTGTCTGTCTGTGTCTGCTGGACGTGGCTTGTGTCGGTTGCTCTGGTCTCTCTCCCCCCTTCCTCCACATCCCCTCCCCCATCCCCCCATCCCCCCATCCCCCCAGGAGTCGTCCTCCGCGACGAGCCAGTGGCTGACCGTGCGGCGCCTCTACCAGGAGCTGCACATCCGCTTCGTGGCCACCGAGAGCGCCGCACAGCCGTCGACCGTCGCCCGGCTCAGGGTCCGCTCATATGGCACATCCGAGCATCATCGGCATCACCCGCATCACCATCATCCGTCGTCGTCATCATCATCATCATCATCATCATCATCATCATCATCATCATCATCATCATCATCATCATCATCATCATCATCATCATCATCATCATCATCATCATCATCATCATCATCATCATCATCATCATCATCATCATCGGCATCATCATCATCCAGTGTCATCATCATCATCGGCATCATCATCGCCCAATCATCATCATCATCATCATCATCATCATCATCATCATCAGCATCCAGATCATCATCATCATCATCACCATCACCATCACCATCATCATCATCATCATCATCATCATCCAGTCATCATCCAGTCATCATCATCATCATCCAGTCACCATCATCATCCAAGCATCATCATCGTCATGTGCGATCCCCCCCGGCGCAGCCCTTCTGCGACGTTGTTGCCCTGAACCCAGCCTTGCAAGGCGGCTACCGTGCCTCCCTCCAAATCGCCACCCGCTGGCGCGCAGCCCCGACCCCCGCCTCCGCCCCCACCTCGGCGGCCATCCCGGGCACCCCCGGCTCTTCAACCGCCGGCCATCCGGCCACCCCCATGCGCGGCATCCTCCAGCGGCCCGCCATCCTGATGATGGGCGCCCGGACTCCTGGCGGGTCGGCTGCGGCTGCGGCTGCGGCAGGCAGCACACCTGCGGAGGTCCGTTGGGGGGGGGGGGGAAGGGTAACCCGACACCGACCACCAGACCGGGCGGGTCGATGGTGCCCGGATGGGGAGCAAGAGATGAGAGATGGGCGGCCAGGGTTATGGTGGTGGGGGGCGTCAGATGTGGGGATGGACGGGGGGAATTGCAGCCGTCACCCGCATAGCCCCCTTCCCCCAGGCGCCCACCTCACCGATGCCCTCACCATTCCCTTCGCACCTTCACTGAACTTCCCTGCGTCCAGCGCTTCTCCGATCGGTCGGGCTTTGCCTTCGGTACGGGCGGCCTTACGGCGCCGCCACCCTGCACACGGACCTCCCCGGGCTGGGCATCCAGCCCCGGGTCCCCTGCCCAGCCTGGCCTCGTCTCTACCCCCGTCTCCATCACCCTGCCGGCATTACCCACCATCACGGCCCCGGCCACCCCTACGTTGACATCACCCCCAATGTCGAGTCCACCCCGGCTCAAGCGGCCGTCACCACCACCCCAGTGCGCGGGCCGCCTGCCCAACCCCCCGTTCCGGAGTCCGGGAGCGGGGGCGTGGCTGTTACCCCGGCAACAGCGAAGCCGACCCCGGCACCAGGGAAGCCCCCGGGGACCCCGGCTGCCACCCCGGAAACAGCCGCCCGCCCGCGCGTCTCATACTCAGAACTGCGTCCGTGCGGGCCGACATACACCGTGCCTCCTCCTCCTCCTCCCCCCCCCCGACTCCGATCCCCCCTGGATATCCACGTCCACCCCCTGGCCCTGGCCTTCCCCCAACCCCAACCCCACCCTCATTCGTCCTTCCCGTTTTCATTCCCCCCCATCGCTCTCTCTCGCAACACGTTCCACCCTCGCTCCTCGCCTCGACCAGACCGGCTGGCCGCCCTCGCAGCCGGCATCCACCCGCTGGTCATGCCGACCACCCCAAGCGCCGTGGCTCCCACCCCGGCCTTCACCGCCCCCGCCCCGACCACCCCCGCAGCCGCCTACCCCAGCTCCATCACCACCCCCCGCATAGATCCCCTACCACCATCCCCTCGGCCCCCTCGGCCCCCTCGCCCCTTCCGTCGCTCCCCGCCCACTCTTGTGGCTCCTCCCCCCCCCCCCCCCCCCCCTCGATCGCGGCCCCGGTTTCTCCTGCCCCTCGCGCCGCCTCAGGTGCCCCCTGTCCTCGAAACGGGAGCATGCTTCTCTATAATCTCGCTCCCCCACCCTCCCTCTCCTGCTGCTCTCCTGCTGCTCTCCTGCTGCTCTCCTGCTGCTCTCCTGCTGCTCTCCTGCTGCTCTCCTGCTGCTTTCCTCTCTGCTGCTCACCCTGTTTTCGTTTCCTCAATAAAACGACGTGTTTGCGCCCCATTTTCTTCACCAGGGTTAGTCTGCAACTGTTCTGAGGGCTGTATTTTTTTTTTTCGGCCGTCCCATAATTGAGTCGAGGTGCCCCTCCAGGGGCCTCTATAAGGGGCGCCGGGACTGTGGGTTGTTAAGAGTGATGATGAAAGGGCTTGCGCCAGTGTCGGCAGATTCACGACTTCGGTTGTGATATTGAGAACCCCTGTGGCTTGGGGAAAGGGCGTTGTACCCAACCCTTCGGGCGTTGGTAAACCTCCACGACAACGGTAAAGGCTCTTCCCTCTCGTCAAGTCCGCCCCATCCACGAGAAGTCCGCCCCTGAGATTGGGGGAGCGTGGTAGTCGAAGCACCGGCAACCCAGTTGCAGGTCGACGTAAGATCCCGAAGTCTCGTGAAGCAGGACCTGAGAAGGAAGAGAAAGCAAATTTTTGCCTTTTTTGATGCTGCTTTCGCTGGCTCCTTGTCTTTCTCTCAGAGAGGAAGCTGACAGTACATTCTTCTGAAGCTTCGAAAACCAATGAACATTCTTGGATGCCCGTGACCTGACCTCTTCGGCCACAGCTGCCGAGGCTGACCCTGGGCCGACCTCAGCTGCCGACCCTGGCTGAGCTCGGCTGCCGACCTTGGCCGACCTCCGGCCGACCCTGGGCCGACCTCAACTGCCGAGTTCGGCAACCTCCGACCCCGGCAGAGCCGTCGGCCAGGGTCGGTCAGGGTTGGCCGGGGTTGGCCGAGGTCGGCAGCCGAGGTCGGCCTGAGGTCGGCCGGGGTTGGCCGAGGTCGGCTGCCGGGGTCGGCCGAGGTCAGATTTCTCGCCGACCCTGGCCGACCTCACCTGACCTCAGGCCGACCTCAGGCTGACCTTGGCCGACCCTCGCCGACCTCGGCCGACCTCGGCGCCGACCTCGGCTGCCGACCTCGGCAGGAAAATTGTCCCGCCGTGTGGCGAAGTTGGAGGGTCAGAAGAGTCGTCAGTTGAGGATGCCGAAGAGTGGCGAGAATGAGATGGTGGAGCGTCGTCTCGATACTTGAGATAGCACTGCCACATAAACGAGGACAATAGTTTCTGGATCCAGACGGCAATGCGATCCCGAGACACAGCTGGAGAACAGCCCTTCTGCAGCGATTCAATGATGCCCTTCAACAAGGTACTCGAAGGAAGCGCTCCAGAAGAGAAACCCAAATGCCCAAAGAGTTTGCAAAATTCATCCAGCATCGAATTCTTGAAAGTAGAAATGTGGTCAAGGTCGTGGAAGACCAGATCATCTTCCTCAGCGCGATTGAAAAATTCAAGAAACACTTCGCGCTTGCCACATTGTGCGTGCGCTTTTAGAAAATGAACTTGAAAGTCACTGAGATGATTCTCCTCGGCAATGTGCATGCACGAGGGAACAGAGCACGCAATTTGAATGTGCTGATCGGCTAGAACCCCGGAACCAAAGAATCCAATAGCATGCACATTGAATACGACCAGAATTAGTGAGATATCAGTCAGGATCACTGATCAGAATAATATTGGGATTAACGATTTTGATGATCCAATTATAATGCTTTTCCAGATAGAAGAGGTCAATGAGGGGACAAACATATTGGCCAATTTAAAACAGATCATACAGGATGCAGTAACTGAGGCATTAAAGAAGGCATAGAAATCGGAAATCATTCGGAAAATATTTTAAGATCTAATTAGATAGTATATTAGAATATGAGTGAAGAGTGGTGCGCGCTCAAAGACCTGGCTCCGATCACGGAAGCGACCGACCAGAATGAGGTCCAGGTCGCCTCGTTCATTGCGGATGAAGCCATGGAGAGGGACCTCAGCTCGGGCTCGGCAGGGGCACGTCGCTCAGCACTGTCCATGTACTTCACCATGAGTGGCCACCCTCTATCACCGGAAGGCAAACTGGTGAAACAAGTCGTCACCGGCACCGGGAAGGACAAACCGGCGGGGGGCAAAGACCTCGGCCCGATCTGGGACCTAGCAGACCTCTTGAGATTGCTCGAGGGGGAATGGGCCGACAATGCGACCCTTGACCAAAATCGGCTCATTGGTAAAGTCGCCAGTTTGTTGGAGATCGCGGGGTTGAGGGTCATGGACACGACCTCGATCTCTTTTTTTGACTCACGCTTTGAGTTCGGACAACCGGGGTGTGAGCACTCAGTTCGGCTGAAGGTGTGTCCGAAGGAGACACACAACACCAAGATTCGATGGGTCCAGGTGGTCGGGGCTCCCGACGACCCACTGTGCCTACACTGCGCCATGAAACAGTGGCTGACCAAGCGGCCGACGGAACCAGCGGTTGCGGGTCAGGCAGTGTCGGACACCTTCTTTGTCTTTCCACGGGATCACTCAGTGAAGTGCAGGGTGGGCAAAGCCATCTCGGCAGACTGGATCCGGAACTGCGTGCGTTCGACGATGACGGTGGCAGGCATTCCCCTGCAGTGGGGTGCCCATTCAATTCGCTCAGCCGCCCCGTCGAAAGCCGCTGCACTGGGCATTCCATTGCCACAGATTCTGACCAGGTATCGTTGGAGCTCCAGGTCCAGCACCTACCAAATGCACTATGGTCGTGCAGTGGAAGGAGTCACGGATCGCTTCGACGAGGCACTGTTGGCGGGTCGGTTCAGTGGCAAACCTCATGAAATGTCGGGGGCCGCTGAACCTGGCAAGGGGGACCCCTAGGGGTTCCCCCCTTTGGCAGGCACGAGTTGGGAGGCAGTGTGATTCCTTTGGCATGCTGTCTATTTTTCTGGGGGTTTGGGAAGATGAAGGTCGTCGAGATTGAGTCCTCGTTCGCCGAGGCTCCGAGGCCGAAGCGAGGAATCCTCGAGACTCTTCTTCTTCCCAAACCCCCAGAAATACTCCCACCCGCCTCCCTGGTGGCGTGGAGCACCACATGGCTTACAGCCCCACTGCCTTACCACCTCCTGAGCCTGCCGACACCACCTTTGCTCTTCCTGCCATTTTGAGGAGCAAAGGGTGGGGAGGGGAGACAGGTCATGTTACCTTTCCCCCTCTCTGTCACAACACCACACTCGCCCGCACACAGCCCTCGCGCTGGACCCGGGCAAGGAACTCTCGGTCTACAACGCCAACCGGCGTCTGACCGCGGCCAAGCGAGGCTACGATCACCCCAAGGCCTCTACGCGCCTCTTCACTCTGGAAGATGGGTCGCGCGTCGTCGTCTCGAACACCCACCGCGGCCGCAGTGGACACTGGGTCTCGTCGCGCGGACGCGGAGGCTCTGCTGTTCGAGGCGCGGTCCGAGGATGGTCTCGGGGTACTACTCGTGGCCGTGGCCGTGGCCGTGGCCGTGGCGGCCGGAAGTTCTTTTCGGCCGCCTCTTCTGCCCGTGGCAAGAGCTCCGCTGAGGAGTCTGCTGCGGAGGGGGGGAAGAAGTGAATGGAAGGCGCTTCGTCCCCCGGGGGTCTTTTTCTGAGGCTTCGCCCCCTCTGTATTTTTCCCTGATTTTTTGCGTGACCTGGTAAGCCGGAGGTTTCTCCACCCTCCTCTTTCCCTCCGCAGACACATGCTTACCGGGGTGAGCTTCGGCGGCTCATGGGGAGGAGAAGTTGAATTTGATTGTGCCGATGTTTGATCAATCTTTGAAAGCCTCTTTTGTTTTGTCTCTCTCGTCTTTCTGTCTACATTCTTTCTTTGGGATGCGTCTGGGCCTGACCACACCTTCCGGAGTGGTGCCCGGCCCCTTTGGCGTGCTTACGCAAGGGCAGGGTCCACTATTCGTGTCATCTGACATGGAATTTCTTTCTATTTGTGGTCAGTGCCGCTTTTTTCGTTGCCTGACGTGATGTCTATTTTCCTGGGGGTTTGGGAAGAAGAAGAGTCTCGCTGATTCCTCGCAACCCTTTCGTTCGCCAGACGCAAATTTTGCTTTGCTCCGCGATGCATTCTTCCTCTTGGTCGGTGCTTCGCTGTCTTTTTACCCAATGATGCCTGTATCATTGGAGAGTGGCTGGTGAGGGATTCTTGTTTCCTTTACCCGGCGATACTCATTTACATCTGATTCTTCTCTTCCCACTTCGACAGCTCTTCTGAGCCGTTGTGTCCTGTGGGTTCGGCAAAAAGGCCGATCTGTGTTGAGTCCGCTCCGTCTGTACGGAGTCGTACTTTTCCATCGATCTCATTCCCGTCCTAGAAGCCCTACCCTTGCTCAGTTCTCGGGTGCGTCCGTTGAGGTCGCTGTTGCTTCGCAACCTGAGCGTTCAGGGTCTGCTTTTTCGTTTTTGGCGTTTTTCGCCTCATCATCATCTCATTTAGGCCAACCCTTCTGGGGGTCTTTGCCGGGCTGGGCCCGGTGACCAGGCCTTTCTTGACGGCGCCGCGTGTTGTCCCGTCCGGGCCCGCCCCGGTTGTTTCGGCGCCCGCCCCGGTTGTGTCGGCGCCTCCCGCGACTGCGGCTCCCCCCGCTACCGTTCCGGTCTGGGTGGGACGTTCTTTCTGTGCTGACTCCGGCTGCTTGCTAGCTGGTTTCGGTTCCTGCTGCCGCGGGCTCCGTCCCGGTCACGCCTGTCGCGCCCCTGGGCCCTATGGTCCCGTTGGTGCCGCTTGCCTCTCCGTTCGGTGCTCCGCTGCCTGCGGAGGCAGCGGTGATGGCGACTCCCCCCGTGCCGCCCGTGTGCCCCTTTGTCGTGCCTCCGGCTTCGACTCGGCCGACTGCCCCGACTCCCGTTTCTTCCTCGGCGTTGCTCACCCCGGCCTCTGCCCCCCCATCGTCGGGCGCGGGGCCGACGGTTCCTGCCTCGGCGCCTCCTGCGCCTTCGCCTTCTTCCGCTTCTGAGCCGGGGGTGGGCCTGTCGTCGCCGCCGTTGGCCCGCGCTCTCAGGCCTACGGCTCCCGGGGTTGTAAGTGTTTCTGCTGCGGCTGTTCCCCCCTCCGCTCTCCCTTCTGTGTTCGCTCCCCCCCCTTCTTTGAATGTGGCTTCTGCCGGGTCCGACGTCGCTTGGGGCGTTGGTCCGAGTGGTCCGGGTCGGGAGCTTGCCTCCCTCCTGGCCGGGGGTGAGGGACCGAGGTTTCCCCTCCTCCCCCCCCCTCCTGCTGTCCTGCCACCTGCTCCGGCCCCGACCCACCTCCTTGAGGACGTGGAGGGCGCTTCAAGCGCCTTAGGCCGTCGGCGGCGGGATCGGTCCTCTTCTCCCGCCTCGGTGAGCTCCGGGTCGGTCGAGTTCCTGCGGGAATCGACGCCGGTCTACCAGGGGGACGGCTCGGACGTTGCGTCCGAGTCAGGGGAGGTCCCGTCCGAGGGTCAGGGGGAGTCAGCCCCCGATGTGTTGACCCCGGCGCAGTACTTTGCGTTGAGGTCGAGCGGTGTCTTCACGCCCGACCCTGCGCCCCTCCCGCCCGCGACGGTCCCCCCCTTCCTTGCTGGGGCCGGGCCCCGCCTGTGCTGGCGGGGCCGCGGGGTGTTCTGGTCCCTCCCGGCACTCCGGTGCTGGGTGCCCCCTCCGCTGGAGGTGATGATCCGGACCCTGCAGGAGGAGGTGGCTGCGCTGAAGGCCGCTCAGGCCGCTCACGCCGCTGCTGCCGCTACCGCTGCTGCCACCGTTCCGGTGGGGGTGGTGGCCGCTCCTGGGCGCCTCCCGAACACGGATGTGTCCTACAAGAACTTCACCCGGGACGGGGTCCCTGAGGATCGTTCGGGCCTCGCCCCGTTCGTGCCACGCTTCCCCCTGTCGGCTCTGATTGATCTCTCAGAGTTTGGGGGGGACGCGTCGGCGTTCCTCGGGGGGGTGCAGCCGGAGGCTGTCACCTACGCCCGGCAGCAGTTCCTGCCGTGCATAAAGCCGGACCTGCTCTCGGAGCTTCCGGAGGATTTTGCTGAGCGCGACCGGACGACGGCGCTGGCGAATATGCTTCGCCTGCCTTGTCCGACCGGTTTTCCGAAGGGGGCCCCTCTTCTGCCCCCCCAGGATTGCGTTCGTACGGGTGAGTCGGAGAACGTGCGACGCAGGCGCGAACAAGACTCCAAAAAGATCCGCACCCATCTGCAGTTTTTACTGCTGGAGGGGCGAGGCCTGGAGCTTTCGCGCCTGGCCCTCAAGGGGCTGGAAGCGTCGCTCCCTGGAATGCTCATGGAGGCCTTGGGCCCCGAGATCCAGCGGGTGGCCCCCCAGGCTCTCGACCGCTTTCTGGAGAAAGCACGGCCGATCCTGAATGATGCCCTGTCGACTATTGGGGTCGTTCAGGCGCAGCTCAACGTGGAGTGCCCGTTGTCTCTTGGGCGGGAATCAAGGCCTGGAGCGCCGCTAGGCAGGCTGAGCGGACTATGTACGCCGGTCAGCCTCTGGTCCTTGAACGGATTCCCGACCCAGCGCGCCTCCTGTGGCCTCCCGAGGTGGTGGCCGCGCAGTACGACGGGCAGAAGTCCCGCGTGGAAGGCGCGAAGCTGGAGGCGTCACTCGGCAGGGCGGCGGGTGCCCCGCACTTCCGCCACGCCGAGGGCGGTGCGGCCCAGCGTGCGGCCTACCGCCAGCGTCAATTCCAGAAGCGGTCTCGACCGGAGCCCCCTCCGGCCAAACCGAAGGCGCCGGATGCGCCTCGCCCGACGGGGGCTCCTCGTCCGACGGGGGCTCCTCGCCCGCATCAAGCGGGTCGGGGGCGGCCGCTGCCCAAGCATTAGGGAGTCACGCCCCTCCCATCCCCCCCCCCTGTTGATGAACAACCAGCTGAGGTTCATCCTTCCGCTCTTCCGGTAGTGGGTCCTGTAGGGGTGGGGAGGGGTTCGGATCCGTTGGTGCCGACGCAGGTCGACATCTCTCGTCCTGGGGTAGCCCTTTCGGAAGCTCTTTTCCTGGGACCGTTTCGGTCCCCGGAGGAGCAGGCCGGTCTGGCAGATCTCCTGCCCGGGAACCTGACGTTGAACAGGGTTTTGGAGAATTTCTCCGGTGGTCCCCCCACTGGAGGGCCCGGACTCGGCGGGGAGCGCGGCTCCCGGGGTCTTGGCAGAGAGGTTGTGGGCGCTGGCGGCGTCCACCACTCTGGACCAGGCCTTGGAACCAGCCGCACAAGGTCGGCCAAAAACAATTTTTTCATGCATAACCTTAATTTTATTTCATATGGTGCCGCCGGGAATTGAATGGGCGACCAAGAAATTTTGACAAGAAGGGGGTCTAGCCGCACGGGGGAACACCCGACAGTGGCGGAAACTGGCTCGTTTGGATCAGGGCACCATACCGGTCAACTTCGGTCGAAAATGTTGACGTCGAGTTTTCCAAAAATTTGTTACGAAACGAGCTAGTTTGGACCAAATTCGGGGTAAATCGGGGTAGTTTGGGCTAAGTTGGGGTACAACGTGTCGTCGGTCGACCATCACCCAACCGGGCTTGATCCGATCGGCAAACCGCGTGATTTCCAGTTGGCCCACACCCGGGGCAACCTCAAACCAACGCGCAATCGGGTCCCCGAGTGAGTGGTGCATGGGTGGGGTCAGTCGGCAGGGTACCCTTCCCTATAGGGATGGGGTCGTTCGTCGGTCGACCATCACCCAACCGGGCTTGATCCGATCGGCAAACCGCGTGATTTCCAGTTGGCCCACACCCGGGGCAACCTCAAACCAACGCGCAATCGGGTCCCCGAGTGAGTGGTGCATGGGTGGGGTCAGTCGGCAGGGTACCCTTCCCTATAGGGATGGGATCGTTCGTCGGTCGACCCATGGTCAGGTGGTCATATTTTGGATTCCGGCGCCCCCAAACTATCCTGAAAATTCGATTATGGTGTCTTGCGAAAGCCTGCCCATTTGTTCGCGTTTCCCACGACGGAATCGCGCGGTCGGGGGGGGTCTCCATTTGGGTCGACCATCGATCGACCTATCTCCGACCCCTTCCCCATGCCGGAACCTGACAAAACACCTTCTTCCCGTGCTGACATTCGGAACCCCGTATTTTTCCCGGATTCGTGGAGGTTTGGAGCACCTCCGAATGGATTTTCAGACCTTTTGCCTCGAGGGGTCAATCAAAACAAATTTTCCAATTCGACCGGTCCCCGATGGCCTTGACCCATCTTGACCGCATCGGTGCACATCAACCGCCCCATTTGGGAGCCTCCAAAGTCGATTGAAAAATTCAGATCATGTGTGGAGCTCATCAAATCAACGAAAAATCCAGGCGCAATCACCGGGACCGCGCGGTCGGGGGGGGTACAAGCCCTCAGACCCCTTTGGGCAGGCCTGCCCCGGCCGGATCGATGATTTTCACCATCATACCACTTCGGGCGATCCGCGCAAGCCCCGGAATCGGAATCTCCGCATAAAATAGGGCTAGGAACAACCCTCAAACCAGGTCCGATGGGGAGTTTCACACCGATGACCGGTGGTCGACCCTTTGTGGGGGTCCTTTTGGGGGTCCCTCCAGGGAGGCACTTTTTGCATTTTCTCATCCACCCGTCGGTGCACCACCCGAAATGACTCAAAATTCGTGTTCTCCGCCGGGTTTTACCCCCACCCGCCATAGAAAACCACCCCCGCAGACAAGGGCATGACCAGTCAACCTCGACATTTACCCTCGGGGGTACCCCCCCGCGGACCACCCCGAACCATCCCTACCGCATCAACCACCCATACAGCGACCCCGGCTGACTGCAAATTCGAATTCTCCGGGTAATTTTACGGGGGGTTCCTCTGGGAACCGACCGTCTCACTCCCAGTTAAGGGGTGCACCCGGTGGCCGGCACCCCAAAATGACCCCTTCCGGGCCTCCCCCGGCCCCTGGACATACAAAATTTAGCAAATTTATGACTTAGTTTTTTTTAAAACCTATGTGGGGTGGGTGGGTGGGTGGGTGGGTGGGTGGGTGGGTGGGTGGGTGGGTGGGTGGCCCGTATATAAAATATTGGGAAGTCCGCGTTTATATAATTTGCGGATTTCGCGCGATTCCAAAAAATCGGGGTCTTCCCAGTTTCCGGATTTTCCCGACTCCTAGGTGGCCACCTACAAAAGATGGCTCGACCTACTACTATATACTATTCGTTTTGGTGTAGGTGGCCACTTCGTGTTCGGTGTAGGTGGCCACTTCCCATTTCGCGTTGATCGGCCTTCGCCGACGCTTCCCGAGTAGGTGGCCACCTTGGTTCTCGTGTAGGTGGCCACTTCGTGTTCGGTGTAGGTGGCCACTTCGTGTTCGGTGTAGGTGGCCACTTCCCATTTCGCGTTGATCGCCCTTCGCCGACGCTTCCCGAGTAGGTGGCCACCTTGGTTCTCGTGTAGGTGGCCACTTCGTGTTCGGTGTAGGTGGCCACTTCGTGTTCGGTGTAGGTGGCCACTTCCCATTTCGCGTTGATCGGCCTTCGCCGACGCTTCCCGAGGAGGTGGCCACCTTGGTTCTCGTGTAGGTGGCCACTTCGTGTTCGGTGTAGGTGGCCACTTCGTGTTCGGTGTAGGTGGCCACTTCCCATTTCGCGTTGATCGCCCTTCGCCGACGCTTCCCGAGTAGGTGGCCACCTTGGTTCTCGTGTAGGTGGCCACTTCGTGTTCGGTGTAGGTGGCCACTTCCCATTTCGCGTTGATCGCCCCTTTACTATCGAAATCTCCAGAACCCTTGCCGCTTCCCCCGTCGGCAAGGTCGAAAATGGCACGCACGCCGAGGAGGGCCGCAAGAGCGACTAAGGGGGTCTATCGAAAGTGGCCACGTAGGAAGTCCGGGGAAGACTTAAGAAATAATAGGTAGTATGGCGAGCCATCTTTTGGTCGTCAGTAGACCCCCCTCGGACGTTAAACTCAGACCCCGCGCATGTTGTAGGTGGCCACCAGCGTACCTGCCGCAAGAGCGACTAAGGGGGGTCCGGAGAGGCTAAAAAGGTGGAAGGGTCTCCGGAGGGGGGTCTAGCGATAGTGGCCACGTTCAATTTCCCAAGACTTCCTACGTGGCCACTCGTAGGAGATAGAGGGGGTCCGGACGTTACGGGGAAGATGGCCACCTACGCGGCGATGGAAGTCTTGGGAATATGTAGGTGGCCACTTGAGATAGAGGGGGTCCGGACGTTTGGGAGAAGGTGTGACACCGGCGGCGGTTACGAATCGAGGTTGAGCCAAAAAATGTGGCGCCAAAATTGTTCATTCGGCGTCGGGAGCGTGATGGATGGACTCGAGGCGACGGTTGAGGCTAAGAGCGAAGAGAGTTGACGCGAGAAGGTCTGCCGTTTCGTTGAAGTCAGATGGCAGGGTTTCGATTGCTGCCGCTGCTTCCTTGAGCGCTGATGCGAGGGCTTCTTGTGAGCTGTACTCGACTGATGGGCTCGTTTGGCTTTCCATCTTGCGCAACTCCTTATACTTCCTCCTGTACTCTGCCGCACGCTTGACGGGATCTTTTTCCGTGAGCACGATGTTGCGCCGCTTGTTGCGGTGACGCGTTTGCTGCTGGTCCTCCTTGACGCTCTCCATGTACTTCTTCTTGTACTCTCGGCGACGCTCCATTGGGTCCTCAGATTCGAGTTCAATGTTGCGATGCTGATAGCTACGTGGCGACTCGTCTTGCTTCTCTGTTGTTTGCATCTTGCTTTTTGAGAATGGGAAAATGTTTCACTTTTCCGGAATCCAAAATTTCGCGAAACTTTAGGGATATCAAAAGAATGGCTCAAGCAGAAGGTGTTCAGTGGTTGAATCAGACTAAGATGGTGGCGCGCGTTCAGGAGCTTACTGGCGGCGTTGTAAAGTCCATTCGCATCACAGCGGACGGTGAGTTCAAGAATGAGAAGATCAAGTATGCGGCTGAGTTCCTCAATCCGCAGGGTGATATCATTCACAAGGGTGTCTGCGCGAAGCGACAGTTTAATGACGCCAACGGGAAAGAGAAGACCTACTTCAAGTTCGCGCCTCCAGTTCAAAAGGTAGATGTCGAGGTGATCGAATGAGCGTGGATGCTTCTTTTTTGCTTACGAGATCGAGCGCAGGTGGAACTGGCCATTGCTGACCTCCCCGATGCGGTTGTAGATGAACAGGACGTGAAGCCGCATCTGCGCCGTGGTTGCGTTCTTGAGCGTGATGTGCAGGATGGGCTGCGAGCTGCTGGTCGCGGCACGGAAGACGCCCAAGTTAACGTCGTGCTCCCATGTCTCCTCGTACGGGAATGAGAGCGTGTAGACGCGCTTAGGCTGTCGCTCGTATCCCATTCCGAGGTTGGCGTTCATGTTGACGTAGTCGCCGTATTCAGTGGGGTCGGTTTCGAGGTTGGGGATATCGCGGCCGTTCGCAGTGAGGTACCACGACTGCACTTCCGCACGGTTGGCTTCGGTGTAGGGGTCGTACGCAGTGCCGTTGCCGTAATCGGGAGTGATCATGAACATGATGCCGCTGAGCACGCTATCCACCGTCAAGGGCTCCGAGATCACAGTCGTGCCTGTTGGAATGATCTTGTCCCAGCTGCTGAACGTTTCGAGGAACATGCGCTGTGGGTTGTTGACGGCTTGGAGCTCATCGAGTTGCTTTTCGGGGAAGCGTGGATGCACGGCGTAGATAGTTGTGCTGCCGAATGATGGCGCGGGTGCAGTTGAGACCGTCCCGCCGCCTGCGTTGATCACACGAGAGTAAGGGGCGTAGTCGATTTGATATTGCGGCTTCCCGTTGAGGTGGTTAGCGATGAGGAAGTTTTCCACGCGATAGAAGGGCGCCACGTGGTAGAGCGGGAGCTGCGTCGGTGCGGTAAGCGCGCTTTGGAGGTCTGCGCCAGCGGTACCAATTTTCCACATCTCAAATATCTTGCTGCGCTCTTGAGGGGTCGCGCGACATCCAATCATGTACATACCGAGAGCAGAGACGTCAGCCAGCTGCTCGCCGTTCGTGAGGAATTGAACACGTTGCAGGAGTGAGAGGGCGTAACCGTTGTTGTAGGCAGGGTTGGTGCCGCCGGTTACCGTGACTGTGTTGAGCGTGGTGTTGATGACGTCGTTGGTGGTAGCGATCACTGAAGTAGGCGATTCAACGCTATACACCGTGTTTTGCGCGCTGTACGTCGCGGGGTTGCTGGACGATATATTCTGGCGATGCGGCCACTTGGGTTGGAGGACGAGAAGCTTGCTGAAGGGCGCACAGATGTTTTCCCACGAAGCGTTGTTGGCGACGATCCGGTCAAGGGCGTTATCCCTGTCCTTTACGTCGTTGCGAAGAGAGTTGAGCACGTCACCCATTATGAGATGTGTTTTGAAGCTCCAAAGAAAATGTGAACGCGGTGATGCCTAAAACTCGCCCCTTTTACAGACAGTGATCAAGCACGAATGAGTTGTCGTTCTCCACGCCGGAATACGTTTCGAAGACGAGACAGATGGAGTGAATGGTGTCGGTTGTGGGCTGGCGGGTCACGGGATCGAGTACACGAACATGAGCACGCGCGATTGGCGACAAGTAGTAACCGAGATACCAATTCTCATCGTCAGCTCCACTCTTCCTGTACACGTTCATCGTGCGCGTTCTGTTGAATTGGAAATCAATCTCGAGGATGTAGAAACCGTAAGTTGACTCGGCGCTGATGTACGAACGGCTAAGTGTGCGGTGCTGTTTCATGGCGCCTTCCGAAAGTTGGATGTCGAACTCGTTGCTGGTGGCGGTGATTGCCTGCTGCCCGTAGTTTGCGTCGCTGAACATTTTGGTTCGTCAAAAACTTTATCGCTTCTTGACCATTGTATAACCGACAAGAACGACGACGCCAAGGCCAGCGGCTGCGATGAGTGGCCCGGTTAGCGATTTGAAGATGGCCGCCAGATCGAAGCCGGTCGTGTCCTGTTTCGCTTTCTCGTCACCTTTCGTTGCTTGGTCGCCGATTACGTCACGGAAACGTTCCTCCAGCGCGTGAGTGAGGTCCTCGTTAGAGCCCTTGTTTCCGGTTGCGATGGTGCGGATGTCGATGCTGCCCACGTCATGGAAGGCCACCACATTCTTCTGTGTGACGTCGCGGCGGACGGATGTGATGATGTTGTCGACGTCTTTGATGCTTACCTGAGTCTTGACTCGGTTGATGAAGGATTGATTGCCCGAGCTGAGCGCACCGATGCCGCTTGTCCGTTGTGCCGCTTCGAGAAGGTCCTTGACGTCTTGCGAGAGATGAAGGCGATCCGCTTCCTGTTGGCAAAGATCGAGTGATGTGGTGATGGTGAGATCGTTCTTCAGCTGCATGGAATCGATGCGCACCGAGTCGACGTGATAGATGACGAGTTGGTTGAGTTGCGCCGTCTGTTCGCTGATAAGGCGCTGCAGATTGGTGTACTGCTCCTTCGTCATGTTTTGCTCCAAGGTGTTTTGCACCTGCTGGTATGAGACTGATGCGCCCATTTCGGCAGCGATAAAAACGTTTCAATTAAGCTGAGGCTGAAGCTGAGATCTTTTTCTGTCGCCGTAAACAGATTGATGTCGCAGATCACAAACGCTGCAGTTGTTGGGACAGGAACGGGAGTGGGCGTGTATCTTGTCACGAAATACGTTCAACACATGATGCCGAACTCGCAGGTGGCGCTCTGGACGGGCGTGGCCGCCGGTTCGTCGTATCTACTCATCGATCGCTACCTTCGCACGCATATTCCGATGCCGGTTTCTGGCGGCGCAACTCCAGGAGGCGGTTCGGTGTCGCTCGGCACTCCGTTTAATCTCAAAGTCACTGCTTATAACGACATGAAGCAGCAGTTCTACTTTTATCGAGAGGCCGGAGATGCGGCTGCATTCATCTCGAAGCTTGCCGCACGTGCTTTCATCGCTAAGTTCATCTACAACGGCAAGACGTATGCTGTCGTGCGCAGTGATGGCGCTTTTGGCAACGGGCCCACGTCGGTCTACAGGATTGGCGTGCGCGATCAGAACGGACACGATGCGAGCCTGTTCGATATTTTCGGTGCGAACTATGAAGGACGGTCGTTCACGATCTATGTGCTGTAAAAATGGTGTCCCGGTTAACATCACGCTTCATATACGCAGAAGCCAGCATCGCCCGATCTGAAACATCGTTTGGTTTTATGCATGAGCGTTGGGATATCTATTCGGAACACGAGTTTGACGATTTTTTTCGTAACCCTAACCTAACCCTAACGTAACCCGCGTTGCACGGGAAACCAATGAAGTCACCCCAAAATCGACATGGCCTTTTTTTTCACCTTCAGACAGGTCGATGACGTGGTATGCGAAGTATGGTCCGCTGAGTAACCCGCACCGAAAGCGCTCACTTTAGTATGCTTTTTCATGAAGAATCCGATGCTAGTTGGGTCGATCAGTTTGACATGTCAACATGTGATTCTTTCCTGTCAAAGTCGGAAACGGTCAAAATCGATGAAAATCGACGTAATCAACAGGCACTCCCTGTTCATTCAGTGTTCTACACCATATAACGAAACTTTTGAGCGATTTAGATTCGACGTGCAGTGGCCAGTGAGACGGCGCGATACTACACAGCGTTACGTCACATTGCGGAGGTGCAGAATGATCATCGCATGTCGCTCCAGGCTGAGGCCAAGACGATTGCTCAACGGACGGCGGAGCTGCGTCAGATGAAAGCAACCTACTCGCTGCTGTCTGATTTGGGTTCTGTTGAAAAGCGCTACCGCATGACGCTTCCCGAGTATGGCCGCGAGATCAAGTTCATTTCGGAGACGGAGGCATCGCAGCGTGACCTGGAACGCATTATGTTGCATCTTCATGAGAGCATCCAGTACGATAGCGCGCAGCTGACTGAGAGCGTCAAGGCATTCGAGACCCGCAAGACACAGTTTGACCAGATGATTAACTCGCAACTCACAACCGAAAACACGTACCATTACGAAGCGTTGCGCCGCATCTCAAGCGAACCCATTCCGGCGCCTGCTCCCGTACCTGTTATCACGCCTGTCGTTGAACCTCCTGCACTCCCAACACGACTCTCATCGCTTCAGTCGCCACCGTACTCGGCTTGCTGATGATCGCGTAAACGGTACAGTGTCGCGAAGCCACCTATTTTTGTCGTCGCTAAATGGCTGACTCAAGCACTAGTATTCAAGCTGCGCAGCTCGTTCTCTGTCCTGGAGGATCAACTGCGCAAATCACAACAAGTAGCAACAACCCGGTCAAGTTTCCAACAGGCGCTATCGTGTCATCGCTTTCCGTTACGGGAGCGTCTGACTTTGTGGGTGATGTCGTGTTTCATGGTAACGTCGCGCTCTCACAAGCACCAACAATGGACCTCAAGCTGCGGCAACTCACCGACGTCTCAATTGCTGCAGACGACACGACGGATAGGCGGCTGATGCGTTACGACACGACTCTGGGGAAATGGGTTGCGGATATCACGTACGACGAAGCCGCCTCATCGAGCACGGTCGTGAAGCGGACGGCAAACGGTACGATCAACGCTGCGGTGATCAATGCGTCGGGATCGCTTGTTGCGGACACGGTTTCTGAACGTTCGGCCGATCATGGCGTGAGCGGGGATGGCGTGACGATGCGTGACGGGATGGTGAATGCAACAAAGCTCGTGACGGCTACCGTGGAGACAGCAACGCCTTCTCTTACTGACCTGAACTTGAACGGCGTTACGGTGCGCGGAGGCAATCTCACCGCGCAAACTCTGAGACTGAGCGGGCTTGCTTCGGGAGACGTTTATAGCACGAATGGCGCCATCACTGTTGTAGCCAATCGCGATCGCACCGGCTTTGAAGCGTTCGACAACACGCCAGGTTATGCATTCGACGCGTCTTATCACCTCGCCGTTGAGAGCGGCACAGGATGGGTTGCCGGCAAGCGTTTCGCATGGACTCCTGCCGTACTGAATACGGATACGACCGTCGGCACTCCAACGCATCTCACAGTTGGAGGTGAAGGGGCTCTCGCTGTTACCGGTGATGATTCTGATTCGATATGGACGGGTAACGTTGTGCTGCTCACCTTCCTACACACGGCGGCGCGGAGCTACGTGACGAACGACTATCTCACGACGGTTGATACGAGCCCTCTTTGTATGACCGCGCTAGATCACGCCGTAGGGACGACGCTCTCACCCGACTTCGCAGCCACGCTAACGGGAACGCAACTCGCGCTCTCGGTTGCGGAGTGGGCAGATGAGAAGTTGGTGAAAACTGATTTTTCTGATGCGCCTTCAGTACTGGGTATCGGAACCACCCTATTGCTGCGCGCAGCCGCTTGAAGTTCCCTGATTAAGGGATGGTAGGCTACCGGGGGCTCACCTCTGGATTGTAGTGCTTTGCACCGTCGCGTATCGACATTAGGACGCCGGTATTTGGGATCGACTGTCGGATCGTTTACGGTACAGACCCGAGGCTACGCGCTGAAGGATGTGCTTTGTTTACGGACCTCTACATCGGTACTTTTTTTACCAATGGACCTGCAGTGAGCCGGGCTTGCCTGGAACACGAAGTCTTTTGGCTGTTGCATTGATAGGCTATCGGCTGGCGAAGATTTGAACCATCATCAAATCGTATGAAAGCTTCCTTAGGTCTGGGGTCTTGCGGTAAGCAGACCCACCATGGAATTCGATCATACACTCTGAATATTGCCCTGGTGGATGTTTCAACGTTTTGTTGGGGCTTTGCTGCAAAATCCGAGCAAGGTTTTTCAACCTGACGGGGAATCCTGCTGAGGTGATACAAGGAAGATTTGAAGAGGGTAAAACCTTCACGATCGGGAGGACTCTACTTATTCAGTCTGACTGTTAAGGGGAGCTGCCGATCAACTAGCAACTGTCAACTGTTCCAAAACAATACTTTTGGCCAGTTTGCTGCTTCTTAACCGAACAACAAACGACACTAATTGTAGTTTATGAAACTTGACGGGGATCGCCTCTGGACACGACCAACGTCGATCACGCGCAGTGACTCGTTCTGAACTTGGCATTGCGTGGAGTTGTCGGCGTGGCTGGCTGTGGCCCAGGGATGATCTGTGCGGGCGAAAGTAGAACCTGGTTGATTCTGCCAGTAGTCATATGCTTGTCTCAAAGATTAAGCCATGCATGTCTAAGTATAGCAATATACAGTGAAACTGCGAATGGCTCATTATATCAGTAATAGTTTATTTGATAGTACCTTACTACATGGATAACCGTAGTAATTCTAGAGCTAATACATGCGCAAAATCCTGACTTTTCGGAAGGGATGTATTTATTAGATCAAAACCAATCAGGGCTTCGGTCCTGCACCTTGGTGATTCATAATAACTGATCGAATCGAGGGCTTGCCCTCGATGTATCATTCAAATTTCTGCCCTATCAACTTTCGATGGTAGGATAGAGGCCTACCATGGTTTTGACGGGTAACGGAGAATAGGGTTCGATTCCGGAGAGGGAGCCTGAAAGATGGCGACTACTTCCAAGGAAGCGGCAGCAGGCACCACCAATCCCAACACACTGGGAGGTAGTGACAAAAAATATCAATGCAGGGCGATTACGTCGTTCTGTAATTGAATGGTCCGAACTTAAATAATTCGAGTATCACTAGAGGGCAAGTCTGGTGCCAGCAGCCGCGGTATTCCAGCTCTAATAGCGTATACCAAAGTTGCTGCAGTTAAAAGCTCGTAGTTGGATTTTGGGGAGTTATATTGCGGTCTCAGGGCTTCGGCCAGGGACGGATATTTCTCTTCTATTCGAAGACTCATCTTCCTTCACTGAGCGAGTGAGGATTCGGAGCTCTACTGAAGAAATTGGAGTGTTCAAAGCAGGCTTGATGCAATTGAACATATTAGTTGAATAATAAATAGGACGAACGTCCCATTTTGTTGGTTTCTGAGACGATCGTAATGATTAATAGGGACAGTTAGCATTTGTATTGCGTCGTCAGAGGTGAAATTTTGATTGACGCAAGACAAACTACTCGAAAGCATTTGCCAAGGATGTTTTCATTAATCAAGAACGAAAGTTAGGGGATCGAAGATTAGAAACCGCCCGAGTCCTAAACCGCAACGATGCCAACTCAGTATTGGAGGGAAGAACCAAACGACCCTTCAGCACTAAGTAGAAACCAAAGTTCTGGTCTGGGGAGTATGGTCGCTATTGAAACTAAGAAATTGACGAAGGCACCACCAGGTGGAGCAGGCTTAATTGACCCAACACAAACCGGTGGTCCAGACACAGGGAAGGATTGACAGATTGATGCTCTTTCTGATTCTGTGGTGGTATGGCCGTTCTTAGTTGGTGAGCGACGGTTCATTAATTCGTTAACGAACAGACCTCAGCCTGTTAATTCAGTCACACGAATACCTGGGTATTGCATACAATTTCTGAGGACTACCATGGCTTCCACATGGTGGAAGTTTGAGGCACAACAGGTCTGTGATGCCCTTAGATTTGGGCCGCACGCGCTACACTGGATGCCGTCAACAAGCTCACCCC
>JAPMOS010000032.1:220000-357890 GCA_027972325.1 Paratrimastix pyriformis | reverse complement strand
CCCTGTTCACACCAACTTGTCCTTCAACATCGTCCTTGCCGGTTTCACACACACACACACACACACACACACACACACACACACACACACACACACACACACACACACACACACACACACACACACACACACACACACACACACACACACACACACACACACACACACACACACACACACACACACACACACACACACACACACACACACACACACACACACACACACACACACACACACACACACACACACACACACACACACACACACACACACACACACACACACACACACACACACACACACACACACACACACACACACACACACACACACACACACACACACACACACACACACACACACACACACACACACACACACACACACACACACACACACACACACACACACACACACACACACACACACACACACACACACACACACACACACACACACACACACACACACACACACACACACACACACACACACACACACACACACACACACACACACTGACACACACACACAACCTTCACGTTTGCGACCGGCTTTTGCCCTCCGCTCGGTGCTCAACCACACCGATTGTCTGCCTCAGCCTGCCCGAACAGGCTGCAGCTGCCGAGTCCCGAGGACTGCCCGTGCCGCAAAGTCTTCCCCGACTGCGCGGACCTCACCACAGATGGCCACGTCTGCACGGTGAACTACTCGCTGATCAAGCACGAGGGACTCTTCGAGCAAGGGGCCAAGTTCCGCTTCAACAAGCCCTGCAACGAGATCATCCCAGCCCTGCGAGCCGGCCTGGACGAGTACCTCGCCCGCCAACGCTGGGAAGCCAACGAGCAGGCCGCGCGGTGCGCAGGCCATCGTGGACCGTTGCTGCCAACCTCGAAAAGGCCCCCACGGGCACACGCTGCAACCACTCTTCACCGGCTGGAAGACCGCCCTGTCTGCCCTGCAGGAGCACCTTGTGGTTTGCCCAGTGGACAAGGCTCAGCACGACCTCGGCCTCTGCTGCAAGGCCTGGTACGCGCACCAGATGACGACGGAGCTCACCCGGGCCGCGACCACACGGTCGGGCGGGACAAGCAGGCTATCCTCAAGGACCACCAGGCCTTCAACACGAAGCTCGACCTCCACCACGCCTGGAACCTGCCCTACCTGTACGGGATCCCAAGCTCCACAAGAGGCCCATCAAGATGCGCTTCATCGCCGGGGTCTCCGCCCGGACGGACCTGGCCACCAAGCCCGCCAACACCCAGGCAGCACCTCCGCCACGTCGGGCCCCAAGCCCGCGTGCTCAACCACCAGTGTTTCGGAGCTGCTGGTGAAGCTTCTGGGCCTCGTCGTCACGGCTCTCCGGGAGAAGGACGAGCAGGCCTTCAAGGAGCACGGCCGCCGCCGGTTCGTCATGATCGAGACCTTCGAGGAGGCCGCCCTGGACCTCAAGCAGAAGGCCGACTCCCTCAGGGTCCACAAGCTGGTGCCGCGTACGTTCGACTTCACCACCATGTACACCCAGCTGCCTCATGACCGCCTCATCGCCAACGTCAAGAAGGCCCTGGAGGAGGCCTTCGCCTGGGCCGCAACCAAGCACGCCCGCACGACCCGCTCCGGGGCACCGCTGGGTCTAACACCGATCGCCTGGGGCAACAACGGCTTCTCCGTCGAGGACGTCACCGGCATGGTCGAGTTCGTCGTGCAGAACACGTACGTGTGCAACGGGCCCATCATCCGGCACCAGGGGGTTGGCATCCCCATGGGCACCAACTGCGCGCCCCAGTTGGCCAATCTGTACTGCTACGCCATCGAGGCGGACTTCGCGGACCGACATCCCGAGGTCACCCACGAGTTCACCTACAGGTACATCGATGACATCCTGACGTTCCACCCGGTGGAGCACCTGCCCGCCCAGCAGGACTACGGCATGCAGTACGCCGAGACGACCCAGCCGGACGGCAAGTGCGTCTTCCTCGGCATGCAGATCGAGGTGCCCAGGACGGCTCACCATCTCGGTCGCGGACAAGCGGGACACCCGTGGCCCGTCATGCGGTACCCTCGTCAATCTCCAACATCCCGCTCCACCAACTGGTCGGCATCACCACGGGGCAGCTGGACCGCATCTCCGCCATCAGCAGCAACATGAAGGCCTTCAAGAGCGGCGTCCAGAAGTACGTGCAGCAAAGTCTCGACCGTGGCCACAATGTACGGGGCATTGTTCGAGGCTGGAGCGTCTACC
Organism: Paratrimastix pyriformis; assembly: GCA_027972325.1. Lineage (NCBI taxonomy): Eukaryota > Preaxostyla > Paratrimastigidae > Paratrimastix > Paratrimastix pyriformis. Next base: position 355,645 of record JAPMOS010000032.1, on the reverse strand, counting down.
TGCAGGACCGCTGGACTGCGAACGAGATCCGCTCCTACCGCATCCGGAGCTGGTTCCGCAACATGTGCATCGCCTCCATCCGAGCACGGGACTCCACAGCCAGCATTCCGCCCCAACTCCGTCGCAAGCCAGCGAAGGACGTCGAGCTCACCAGCCAGCAGTCTCCTCACCTGCCGGCACAACAACAGCCTCAGGGCCAGCACCCACAACAACAGTCTGAGTTTACGGCGGAGCTTCCGAGGCCCCTCAGCCCGAGGCCCCAGCACCGCAGCCCGAGGCCCCAGCACCTCAGCCTGCCCCGCAACCGCAGGGTTCCACCCCGCAACCGCAGGCCGCTGCACCGCAACCGCAGGCCGGAACACCGCAAACGCCTGCAGGCCCGGCAACAGCCGCGTCTGCCCAACCAGACCGCGGCGACGGGATCCTCCCAATCCCGGAGCGCTTCCTCGCTGCAGAGGAACCTCATGCCACCGCCACCCTCCGGGAAGGGCAAGGCCGAGCCAAAGCCAGCCGCCAAACAGCCAGCCAGCCAACCACCAGGGCTCCGCAGACCCCGAAGCAGGAGATCGCCACCCCGCACTCCTCCTCCGGTGAGTCATCATCGCCCTCCTCCTCGCAGGCGTCGGCCGACCCAACTGCAACACCTCCCACATCGCCACCAGCCCGCAAAGCGTCACGCCCCTCCCCGTCGGCATCCGAAGGGAGTTCCAGCAGCAGCGACAGTGACGGCAGCGGCAGCGGCAGTGGCCGGAGGAGACGACAGCGAGGACAACAGCGGGGACGACGACGAGGAGGCCAGCGAGGCCTCACCCGCACCCGCATTGACACGCACTGCATCGGCGCGCACTGCATCAACACGCACTGCATCTGCACCCACGGCATCTGCACCCACGGCATCTGCACCCACGGCATTTGCACACAACATGCGTGACACCTCCACGTCGCACCCGAGCATCGGGCAGGCGGTCCCGAAACACGTCGTGGCCTTCCAGCCCGACGACCCGTCGCTGCACGGGCTCTCGGTGAGCGAAATTGTGGCAAAGGGCATCACAGCGGGCCGGAGAACGTCTGCCCGTTCTGTTGCGGGATGTTCCAGTCTCGCAAATCGGTGATGGCCCATATGCGGAAGTCCCACAAGGACTACTAACGCAGCCACACTGAGCACATGAACTGTCGGGATGGACCGCTTTCTCCCTTTCTCCCAACCTGACTACATCCTCCACACCCCCTGTCGTCGCGTTCTACACTGTCGTTCGGCTGCCCTGGTCGTTCGTCCCGTCGTGGTGTTCCGCCCGTTCCGTCGTCCCGCCCGTCGTCCCGTCCCGTTTGTCCTGTCCGTCGTCCCGTCGTCGTTCGTTACGTCGATGCGTCATCGACACGTTAATTACACACCCGATCGAAAGGTCCGTCCATCCTTTGTGTTTATGGCGTGCCCTCTGGGGAACTTCCCACCGTGTCGCAGTCTCCACCTGGTGGAGTGTTTCAGGTTTGTTCTGTGGTGATAGCACGGCATTTCCACTCTGACGCTGGTCTGGCGTCCACTTCACGCCCTGTTCGAGCCTGCCCTGTCCTTCTGATCCTCCCAACGTCTCCGCCTCCGTGCCCTGCCGTTCGCCGTTGCCCCACCGTCAGCTCCTCTGGTCCCCGTTCAGCAACCACCCCGCTGTTCAGCCACTCCTTGTGCTTCCCACCGTGCGCCCCGCACCGCCAACCGATGTTCGTTGAATGTTCAATGTCCCTTCAACATCGTCCGCTTTTGTTCTGTACACACACACACACACACACACACACACACACACACACACACACACACACACACACACACACACACACACACACACACAACACCACACACACCACTACCACACACACACACACACACACACACACACACACACACACACACACACACACACACACACACACACACACACACACACACACACACACACACACACACACACACACACACACACACACACACACACACACACACACACACACACACACACACACACACACACACACACACACACTGCAGCCTGCATCACACCTCACACACACACACACACACACACACACACACACACACACACACACACACACACACACACACACACACACACACACACACACACACACACACACACACACACACACACACACACACACACACACACACACACACACACACACACACACACACACACACACACACACACACACACACACACACACACACACACACACACACACACACACACACACACACACACACACACACACACACACACACACACACACACACACACACACACACACACACACACACACACACACACACACACACACACACACACAACTGGCACACCTGAACCCTTCACACCAATCAACATCGTCCTTCTTGCTTCACACAAACACACACACACACACACACACACACACACACACACACACACACACACACACACACACACACACACACACACACACACACACACACACACACACACCAGGGTTTTCTTCAACTCGGAGTATGTCGGAGGCTGCACGACCCTCAACCACAGCTACGCGGAGACGGTATGGGGCCTGATCAATAGCACCACCCAGTACAACGTGCCCGTCTTCGTGGGCCAATTCGACCATCCCGCCAACGGTCCGCCTGCTTCACTTTCCGGACCGGACAAGACTTGGGACTTGAATTGCGTCAGGGTGGTGTCGAACGTTTTGCACGTCAATGCTCTTTGAATTGTTTCGAGAAGTCGGTTGTGTCAGCACGGGGGGAGTAGCCACCACGCACGGGGGGGAGGAGCCACCATGCACGGGGGGGAGCCACCATGCACGTAGCCACAGCGGCAATAGCCTTCGCCCCACTTCCACACCCGCCCCCACCTCATCTCCCTCCACCTCGCGGCCCCACCCTCAGACCCCGCACCCTCACACCATCCTGGGTCGCCTTTCACAGGATCATACGCCGTGCACTCCTTCCGCACCACGGCGGGCTTCAACGGGGTGCTGGACATCGCCCTGGGGACCCCGTTCAGCTTCGTGACCGACTGGCAGGGCATCGTGGCGGGCATCATCGCCGCCCTGCTGGGCTGCTCGCTGGTCCTGGTGCTGCTCATGTCCCTCTGCGTGCAGATCATCACCCGGCCCTTCCGCAGGCTGGCCGGTCTGCATCATTGGACTTGGGCCACCTCGGTCAGGGGCACGGGGCCCGATCACGGGAAGAGACGGGCTGCGCGCTTTTGCGTCCTTCGATGATGAGATGATCCCACCGCGTTTCTGTCGGGGAGACATGCTGTGCATTTGCTCGGGATGTCGTGTTGTGCCTGTCGGCGTGTCCGTGTCTGTCGGTCTCATGGCTCCAACGGTTGTCCACCACCACCACCACCACCACCACCACCACCACCACCACCACCACCACCACCACCACCACCCCCCCCCCCCCCCCCCCCCCCCAGATCGGGTGAGCCAATCGCTGGAGGTTCTCCTGAAGTCGGACACCTTCCTCGCGCCCGCCCAGCTGGTGTCGCTGCCCGAGCCGGGCGCCTTCTGCTACGTCGAGGTCGCCCAGACCATGGAGGCCCTCCGCCAGATCGCAGTCAGGCAGAACCTCATGCGGTCAGCCCAGCAGCAGCATCGGCATCATCCAATCATCATCATCATCAGCATCATCAGCATCAAACATCATCACCAACCACCAACCACCAACCACCACCACCACCACCACCCGCATCCGAGCAGCAGCACAGCAGCAGCAGCAGCAGCAGCAGCAGCAGCAGCAGCAGCAACATCCTCACCCATCCTCCTCGCTCCCCCCCAGGGCCGTCGTGGACGCGATCTGCTTCCCCATCCTGCTCCTGGTGCCGACCGAGGAGGCCAACACCCAGCCGCTCATCCACTGGGAGATCGCGTACGTCAACCACTGCTTCACCACCACCTTCGGCTACCGGCCCGTGGAAGTGCCGCCCCTTTGCGTTCTGCTCAACGCCCGGGCTCCGCATCGCCACCACCGGGGGGTCCGGGGGGCCGGGGCCGGTCTCGGGGCCAGCGGAGGCGCGTCCCCTCCGGAAATCGTCTCCGGTTCGCGGATCGTCCTGCGGACCGCAGCGGGCGAGCCCATTCACGTGGTCCTGCGGGTGGTCGAGATCAAGTCTGTACTCCCTATCATCATCCGATCATCATCATCATCCCACACACACACACCACCCCCCATTAGCGCCGTGATGAAATTCCTGCTGCTTGAGGACATCTCCCGGCTGGTGGCCGAGTCGACGGAGCGGCTGCACCTCGAGCGGCAGATCCTCCTCGTCCAGCGCATCCAGTGCCTCGGCAGGCTCGCACGCGGTCCGTACGCCACTCCGCCGATGCGGATGGGGAGTGGGGTTATGCGCGCTGGATGGAACCTGCGCCTCCTGTACATCGGCAATCATGTCACTCAATCAGCACCAGCACCAGCACCAGCACCAGCACCAGCACCAGCACCAGCACCAGCACCAGCCACTACCAGCATCACCATCACTATCCCCATCACCATCACCATCACCATCACCATCAGTCCTGAGATCTGGGGCCTGCGGCAAGCAGACTCACCATGGAATTCGATCATACACTCTGAATATTGCCCTGGTGGTGTTTTTTTGGTCAGCTCAGCATCAGCCATCAGCCATCAAGCCATCATCATCCAATCATCAGCATCGGCATCAGCATCAGCAACATCACCCAATCACGCAATCACGCAATCACCCAATCACCACCCGATCATCCACCATTCATCACCAATCTCCAACCATCCACTTCCCCCCGCGAACCACCCCTCCCTCCCTCCCTTCCTTCCTTCCTTCCTTATTTGTGTCTCTTGTGTGACCCACCGGCAGGCTTCTCGGTGGAGCTGAACAACTGCCTGGGCGGCATCTCCACCTCGCTCGAGCTGGCCCGGGCGGAGGTCGTCAGCCTGCGGGTGGCCGCCTCGCCCCAGCTCAACCCGGTCCCGCCCCCGGCCGCCCCCGAGGAACCCCAATCCCCCGCCACAATAACGGCACCAACACCACCGGATGCCTCGACCGCCCTCACCGCCGGCACCATCCACGCCGTTGAAAAGTCTGCACAGTCGTCCCCACACAGTCGTCCCGATTCCGGGCGCCAGGAATGCGTGAACGGGGGGGGGGGGGGGGGTGCGATGCCATCGAAACGGAAGACAATCACTCGGTCGGCCATCAACCATCCATCTGGCAGCAACATTCATCGACCGCTCGCCATCTTCGACTGCCCCCCCACTGCTCTCCATCCCCAGGCCCGGGGCCCCGAGCCTGCTTCAGCTTCTCGATGACATCCTGGCCATGGTGGGCCGGGTCTCGGAGACCGTCTCCAAGCTGGCCATCTTCGGCCAGGGCAATGTCCACCGAATGGCCGCTACGGACGTGCACCGGTGCATCGCGGAGGCCGCTGCGGACATCGGCAGCGCTCGGCCGGGGATCCTCGTGACCACCTCGCTCAACGCCACCGAGTCCATGGTCCAGGTCCGTCGTTCGCCAAGCCGATGGGCCATCGGCGCCTGAGTGGCGGGTCCATGGTCCAGGTCCGTCGTTCGCCAATCGGCGCCTGAGTGGCGGGCGGGTCGATGGTGATGAGGCCAGTCAGACAGCATTCGCGCGAGTGCACCATCGTGGCAGGCCGACGAAAGGCTCCGCAAAAAGGGATGTCGGTGATGATGCGATGATGCCGAATGATGTTGGTTGATCGAAGGGATGTCGGTGATGCCGAATGATGCCGAATGATGCCGAATGAATGATCAGCGATGACGGATGATGTTATCTGTGGTGCTGAACCGAATGAACTGTTTACTCTCGAGAATGGGGCTCAGGAGGAAAACCGTGTTGACCAAGGCGACCGGACACGGCAGTTGCCGGTAAGCACTCATCATCCAGCCGTATTCTTTCTGGCCAACCGGACCATCAGCCGCTGCCGCTGCTCTTTTCATATCTCTGGATGTTTGGCTGTTTGGGCCTGTGCCTTCGCTCGGATGGGGCCGGCGCTCAATCTGCATCCGCTCCACGTCTCCGCTTCTCTTCTTCTTCTTGGACCGACCGGCAGTACGATCCGGCCCTCCTGCGGAACGCCGTCGCCAACCTGATCGTCAACGGGTGCGACGCGATGGAGGGCAAGGGAGGCACCCTGAGTGTGGTCACCATCAACGCCACCCTCCCCGAGGGATCCGTCCCCAAGGGGCTTCTCCTGGTCCGCCCTGCCCCCTCCTCCTCCTCCTCCTCCTCCTCCTCCTCCTCCTCCTCCTCCTCCTCCTCCTCCTCCTCCTCCTCCTCCTCCTCCTCCTCCTCCTCCTCCTCCTCCTGGACTGCCCCCTTTTCTGTCTCTCTGCCCAAGAACATTTTTTCGAAGGTCTCGGACCCGGGGTCTCGGGCCCACCTCCTTTCATCCCGCCCCTTCCCCTGTCCCTTGTCCGTGGATCGTATCGGACTGTTCGTTTGCCCCTTGTTCACCCCCGCCTTGATCCCGACTAACATCCAGCGCCCCTCTCCCTTCCCCAACTACCACTAGGTGGTCGCGGTGACGGACCAGGGCCGGGGCATCTCTCAGGCCAACCTTCAGCGGATCTTCGAGCCCTTCTTCACCACCAAGCAGCGCGGGAACGGCCTGGGGCTGCCAGTGGTCTTCGGGATGGTGCAGGACCTGGGCGGCCGGATTGAGGTGTGGACCGGCCATTGGGGCACACGGTCTGGCGATTTGCCCTGCCAGCCCGCCCACGAGATTGCAATGTTCGGGTCATTTTTCATCTGCATGTGTGCCTGTCTGTCTCCGGATTTTGCCTGTCGTGGTCGGGTCCTGTCCGCCTGCCTTGCCTGCCACCAAACCGCCCCGTTGTCATTCTTCTCACCGCTTTCATCCGTGCTCCCCACACACACACACACACACACACCAACCTGCCGCAGCTTTGTGATTCTGCTGCCGCTCCAACAGCCAGCGCCCACCCCCGGCAGCGGCGGCGGCCCAGTGCCGACCGGCACCCCGGCGGCCCCCTCGATGCTCTGCGTCAACTCGCACATCACGGACACGCCCCCGCCTCTGATGGCCTTCGATCGGCCGAGCGGCGGCAGCGGCGACGGCAATGGCAGCCACGGCGGCGGCGGCGGCGGCGGCGGCGTTGGGGCGCAACTGCCTCTTTCCTCGGTGAGCAGCGGCTCGCCCATGACCACCGACTCGGAGCTCACCCAGACGGACGCCACCCCCCGCCCCGCCTCGGATGCGGCCCGGGGCGAGAGGGAGGATGTGCTCTTGCTGGGATGTCCGGCAGCTGGTCGGTCTCGCCCCGGGGAAGCGCGGGAGGGTTGAAAGGAGGCATTCTCACACCAGGGGACGGCGGCACCTCATGTTCGTCGCTCTGGCTCTCTCTCTCTCCGTGGGCCAGAGGCATTTTCACACCAGGGGACGGCGGCACCTCATGTTCGTCACTCTGGCTCTCACTCTCTCTCCCCTCTCTCGCTGTCTCTCCGTGGCTTGGCCTGGCTTGGGCCAGAGGTCACGCGGGTCGAGGTGGCCGTGTCCTCGCTGGGCCACCGGACGCACTTCATCATGGACGACGTGGCGGCCCTGGACGAGATCGCCCGGCTGCAGCCGCGCTCCTTCGGGCACATCCTGCTGAGCCCCCGGGCCACCCTGCACTGCTCGGCGGACTTCCCCGGGTTCCTGACGACCCTGGCCACGGCCTCGCCCCTGTCGAAGGTGGTCGTGGTGACCGACGCCCGGACACCCTCGTACACTGGCGAGCTCCCCAAAGGGGTGGACATCGTCTCCGCCGACCGCCTGACGAGCTGCTTCGGCCCCGGCTCGCCCAGCCTGCGCCCCAACACCCCGGCGCTGTCCTCCATCCCCTCGGAGGCCACCCTCACCCCGCGGTCTTCGCTGCCTTCGGATGGCGGCCTCGCAGTCGCCGCGGAGCCTGGCATGCTGCCATTTCCGCATTTCACATCATCACCGGCCCTGCCCACCGCCGCCAGGGCCCTCCCGCCACCCATCGTGTCCCCCACAAACTCACTGGCCCTGTCGACCGTCCCCCCGGGCGTCGCCACGCCGCGCGACCTGGAGCTCTCCTCGGTCTCGCCCACGCCCCACAAAAGCGCCACCCCGCCCCGCGGCGAGACGAAACTGCCCACGTGTTCGCTGCACCTGCGCACCGTCCTTGTCGTTGTCGGGGCGGCCTGTGTGCTTATCGCCCTGGCAACCGGAATTGCGCTCTTCCTCACGGCGTACTCGTCCATCTACGGGCATCTGGTCCAGGCCGAGCAGAATACCATCCCCAAGTTCCTTGCCGCCACCATCAATGTCAACCGGTACGATCCGCTGCTGGCCGTGACCTCGGTCGCCCAAACCCTGAACAGCATCAAGTACTCTCGCCTGAACAACCCCGTCATGGTCGAGTGGACCCGGTTGGCGATCAGCCCGCGCAGCCCCTCCGTGCCGCACCTGGCCGCCCTGGGGCTCTACCAAAACGGCGCGCTGTTTCACACGGTGGCCTACGGGCAGGACAGGATCACCTTGTGCAACCTGACCTCGGCCAACAACACGTCCCGGTGCACCCACCTGCTGTACGCCGAACCGCCCCGCCTTTTTACCACTCCCGCCATCCTGGCACCCGATGCCCGCCCCGTGGACATGGACCGTGTGCTGCCTGCCTTGGACCGGCCACAATGCACCCTGGCCGAGCCCAACCCGTGCCAGGGCACCCTGCCCGGGTGCCCCTCGCGGCTCATTCAATGCCGGGCCCTCTCCACTCTGAGCGACACCCTCCGCGGGATGGTGATCGCCAGCTTCCCCTTGAACACGACGGCCTTCTTCCCGCGCAACTTCAGCCTGCCCCTCCCCGCCCACACGCATGCCTTCATGTACGATGACCAGCTGCGGCCCGTCGACACGGGGACCATCCCCACCAGCGACCAGCTGGTCGTGCAAATCGAGGAGCTGCTGAAGGCCGACATCAACGCGACGGCCTACCCCGAGGTGTACGACCTGGAGGGGATGGCCCACTCGCTGGGCATTACGAGCACGAGGGCCTGGGGCCTGCTCTTCTGGATGGTTCTGGCCTTCCCGGTGTACCCGCTCCTGGCCAACTTCTTCTCACCCTCCAACATCGTGGCCAGCTCGGTCATCGGGTCCATGGTGGTGGTCATCCTGGGCCTGCTCTGGTTCCTGCTCAGCTGGATTACCCGCGACTTCACCGCGCTGCCCACCCGGGTCCGGGAGACCCTCGACCAGCAGATCTCCCTGCTGGGCACCATCTCCGGGCGGGCCTCCCCGGGGGCCATCGTGGGCCCCATGCCGCAGCCGCCCAGCCCCGGGGACGATGCCGATTCGTCGGTCGATTCGGCTGCGGTCGCCGCCAGCCGGGCGGCCCGGCGCTGGTCCATCTTCCAGGAGCTCGACAGCATCTACAGGGCCCTCAACAACGTGCGCACCAACCCGTCCCTGCTCCGCTCGCTCATCGAAGGTTCGGCTCTGTCACCACAGCCCCGCATCTCATCCGTCTTCTTCCTGCCCTCGCCCGGTGTGGCACGCCTCCGTGTGCCTGTGTTCGGCTGTGTCCTCCATGCCACCCTCTGTGTTCGGCTGTGTCCATCGAGTCGGCAATGATCGCGGGTTACTGTTTGCGTCTGGTCGTCCGTCATCTCATGTGTTCCGTTCCCTCGCCTCGCCGCCTTTCCCGACCCCCGGCAGCCATCCCGATGCCCACCCTGGTCTTCCGGATCGTCCATGCGCCCCGCAAGCCACGCCTGGCGCGCCACTGGGCCAGTTTCACCCCACCTGGGCCAGTTGGCCCCCGCTGCACGTCATGTCCAGCCGGGCTTCCTCCCGAGACCTTCTGTCCCTTCCTTCCCTCCCTTCTCCCCTCCTCCCTCCCTCCCCCCTCCCCTCCCCTCCCCCCTCCCCTCCCCTCCCTCCTCCCCTCCCTGCCCTTCCATTCTGCTCCCCTGCTCCTCCCTGCCGCTGCCCGCTGCCCGCTGCCGCGCGCACGCGCGACCGCAACATGGGGCCCATCGGACACAGCCGCCGGCCCGATGCCCCCCATCTCGCTCGTCTCGGCTGCGATCGCCGGCCGCCGCTCCCCCGTGCCGCCAACGCAGCCCCCCAGCTCCATCCTGGCCCAACTGGCGGCTGCCGGTTCGCAGCCCATCCTGCCGGCAGCCCCACGGTCCGTGCCGATGAGCCCCCCGGCCTCCGCGAGCGCCGGCCGGCCGGCCGACGTGCCGCCCCCGCGCCGGCAGCCACGGGAATTGGAAGACCCTTCGCACCCGCGGGGCATCCTCCACCGAGCCGACGGGACCGAGCTCCCCGTGGCGCTGCATGTGCTGAACATTGAGCAGCAGTACCTGATCGTCATCTTCGAGGACCTCTCGCCCATCACCTCCGAGCACGAGGCCTGCGTGGCCCTGAGCCAGCAGCTGCACGAGCTGCAGCAGGCCGAGAGCACGGGCCGCTTCGCGGGCGGGGCCGCCCACGACATCAACAATGTCCTGACGGGCATCATCCTCAGCACGGAGCTCCTCCAGGGCCGCTTGCAGTCCGTCGATCGCCCGCCCGCCCAATGCCCGGTGCCCTCAATCGTGTGACGTTCGCGGTGTGTGGCCACTTCGTGATGCCACCTGCCTCGCCCTCTCCCTCACCGTGTCCCCGTGTTTTCCCTTCCCCCAGGGATGAGAACCTGGATGCGGCCCTGCCGGCCATCGGGGACGTGCTCGCCCTGGCGCACCGGGCCTCGGAGACGGTGGCCAAGCTGCTGATGTTCTCCCGGCGGGCGCCCCGCTCGGGGACGGGCGTGGCCGACGCCCACCAGTGCGTGGGGGCCGTCTCGGACCTGCTGCGCCACTCGCTCGACCCGCGCATCGTCCTCAACACCTCCCTGCTGGCCACCGAGTACACCGTCGAGGTCTGCCTCCCACCCCGGCGGCCCCCTTCGGGTTGATTCCGTGCTCACCCTCTGCATGGTCTGCCCGTGGCCTGCCGGGCGGTGCAGTACGACCTGACGCTGCTTCGCAACGCGCTGCTCAACCTGGCCGTCAACGCCCGGGACGCCATGCCCAACGGGGGCGAGCTGCTCTTCGCCACCGCCAACGCCACCCTGCCCCTGCCCCTGCCCAACAGTAGCGGCAGCTGCGACAGCAGCCTCGTTGTAGGTGACGCCCCTTTGCCTGCCGGGGCTGCCCCGGGCCGGTACCTGGTGCTGGCGGTGAGCGACACCGGGACGGGCATCGCGCCCGCGGCCCAGCCGCACCTCTTCGAGCCCTTCACCACCAAGACGGGCGCCGCGGGGCTGGGCCTGGCGGCCGTCTTCGGGATGCTGCAGGACGTGGGCGGCTGGGTGGACGTCACCACGGGCCCGTGGGGCTCCCGGTTCGCCCTCTGGCTGCCCCTGGAGTCCCCTCGGAACCCTGCCCAATCGGTGGGCCTCTCCGGGACTCCAGCCGCCGAGGCCACAGCCCCGCCCGTCCTGCCCCGGCCCCAGCCGCCTTCCGAGGACCACGCACCCACGCGCGCCGCCCCGCTGGCCCTGATCCCCAGCGACCGGCACAGCCTCGTGCGACTCGTGACCGTGCCGGCACCCCCAACCCCAGCCTGCACACCTGCTCCTGCCGCCCCACGGATCCACCACCACCACGGCCACCGTTCCCACAGCCACGCCACCCGACGCTCGCCCCACGGCGGGACACCTGCCGGGGCGGCAGCGCCACGGTTCCCGTTCCGGGTGCTGCTGGTGGACGACGACCGGGTCATCCAGCTGGCGGGCGCCCAGATCCTGCGCAGCCTGGGGGCCGAGGCGGTGGTGGTGGTGGGCGACGGGCAGGCGGCCCTGGAGGCGGTGGCGGCGGCCCAGCGGCCCGAGGAGCGCCCCTTCGATCTGGTGCTGCTCGACCTGGGGCTGCCCCTGATGGCCGGGCCGGAGGCCTTCGCCCGGATGCGGGAGGTGGCGCCCGACCTGGTGGTGGTGGTGCTCTCGGGGGACGCCGCGGGGCCCGAGGGGGACGCCCTGCTGGCCGCCGGGGCCCCCCTCCAGAAGCCCTTCGGCGCCGCCGAGTTGGAGGGGGTGATCGAGCAACTGCAATCGCTGATTGTCCAGCGCCCGGCCTTCCAGAAAGCCCATCCCCCGGAATCCTCACCCGCTGTCGCCGTCCACGGGGCAGTGACAGCGGAGCCTCGGGTGGCTCCCACCTCGGATCGCGAGTCGGATGGTCACGCCTCACAGTCACCTCCCCCGAGCGGCATCGGCGGCAACAGCCTCGCCCCAAGCGGACACCGTCACCACCGCAGATCGAGGCCGAAGTCACACTCCGCGTCCAAATTGGCCCCGTGCATTTTGCTGGTGGGTCCGTCCGTGTCCGGGGAGTGGGGAGGGGAGGGAGGGAGGGGAGGAGGGAGGAGGGAGGGAGAGGGAGGGAGGGAGGAGGAGGGAGGGAGGGAGGGAGGAGGGAGGGGGGGGAGAGGGGGAGGGACAGAATTCACCATCGCCCTGGTTGTTGTGTTGTTTAGACGATGACGAGGTGGTCCGCCAGGCCGCCGAAAAGATGCTTGTGCATCTGGGCTACCGGGTGCTCTCCGCATGCGACGGGCTGGAGGGGGTGGAGCAGTTCCAGGCCCACATGGAGGACGTGGCCCTGGTCATGCTCGACATTGTCATGCCCCGCATGGGTCTGCTTGCTCCAGTGCCTCTGTGTCCCGATCCCGGGCGTGGCTGTTGTTCTCATCATCGCGTGTTGGTGGCATTCTCATCAGACGGCCGGGAGGCCTTCTTCGAGATGAAGCGGCTGTGCCCGGCGGTGCGGGTGCTGATCGCGTCGGGCTTCCCCGAGGGGGCCGACGTGGAGGAGCTCACCCGGGCCGGGGCCCGTTTCTTGCAGAAGCCCTATCCCCTCAAGGTACTCAGAGATATTTTGAAGGGCATTTTGGCTGACGGACAAGGGCGGGGGGATTGTGGCGGCGCACCATCACCAAGTCCTCGCACCGCTCCTCCAACTCCTTCTTCTATTCCCGGACCACAACAACAATCTGAATGACACCCCCTCTTGTCCATTTGACCACTCGCCTTCTGAGAGATTTCTCTTCGATCTCCGGAGGGAGAGTTCGATTTCTTGATCATATTCCTTTTAAGCGTTTGTTGTTTTTTGTATTTTTTGACCTTTTTTCTGTGAGTCGTTCGTTTCAGAACAAGAATGTAATGCCGGCGACATGTCGCACCAGCCTCGTCATCCTCCTCCTGCGCTCATGGGTCGCGTCCAAGCTCGTTCCCGGAAGCACTGTGCCACCAGTGGCCATAAAAAGGCGAAGAATGATTTATACGGGGCTCGAGATCTTGATTTGGTCTACAAGGACGTCCAGAAAGGGGACCGGGCGCTTCCCCGTGGCACCGATAAAGTCTGCCCATTTTGAATGTTCCTTTTGATCGTCTGGCTTTTGTAGGAGGATATTCCTGGGGGTGCCCAATGGAAGTGCCTCGCTTGCGGCCGTTATTTTGTTGATGAACCAACTCTTCAAAGGCACATGCGCACGAAAGCCCACAAACAAAGGTCCGGCTCCGAGTAAATTCCTAAGCTGATTTGCACTTCGGCATTTAGAGTGAAGGACCTGAAAGAAGCACCTCCAACAACCGCCGATACTGAGATGGCCGCTGGCCGTGGTCGCCCAAACAACAAGCAGCCCTCAAGCGCCACAACTACATCAGCACTGGAAACTGAAGAGACGAGCTGACCAGGAAAGAGCACATTCCACTTTTCACACGTCCCCCCCCCCCCACCCCACCCCCACCCCACCCCGCCACCCCCAGGATCGTTTCCTGAACATGGGAGGCCATCTTTAGGTAAAAAGATTCTCTTCCTCCCATCTCCGATCTCCCTCCGCCTCTCCCCGCCTCTCCCCGCCTCTCCCCGATTGTGAGATCTGGCGGAAGAATCCGGCAGTTTCTTGAGATTTAACATGACCACCTGCGACTGCGCGTTCGCATGCCAGCTTCATTTATTCGGGGGTCACGGAGGGGCGGCAATGGCCCGCTCGACTGAGAAGTTGCCTGAGACCGATATCCCCCCGTTCGGGGTTCGACCGGCTAACCCTTTCATATGCAGCGAAGCGCGGTTGTGTTCGAGGTGGGCTCAGATAACCTGCGGGCCGGGTACGCAGGTGACATTCGCCCCATACTTTCTCTTCCCTCGGTCCCATTGTGTGGGTTTTCGCTTTTCTGCAATGAATTGATTTTAGGCTGCTGGCTATCTCGAAGGAGGGTTTTTTGCGCCGACGATCCTCCCAATTCCAAGTGACGCTGACACACCGACACGTCTGCTCATTCGGCACGGCATCCAACTCAGTCCCTCCTTAAGTCCCGGCTCCTCCTCGCAAATACGCCATTGGCGAGGCCGCCTTGAAGAGCCGGTCTGTGAGGCCATCCACTCTGATTTATATCTTGTCTCCCTCTTAGACGAGAAAATATGGAGATTCGGTCTTGTATGCAACAAGGAGCTGGTCTGCATCACCTGCCATCGCCCAACATCGACCCCCTCGTCAGTTTCCGACTGGAATCTCTATGAGGCCCTTCTGGACCACACGTTGGGGCCTGCCCTCCACGCAGCGGACCATCCGCTCTTCTTAACGGAACCCGTCTTCCACACCCGGTCCGGATCGGCTCCCTCACCGCGGCTTACCCGTCTCCTCGCAGACAACACCACGAGAAGATGGCCGAGATCGGCTTTGAACGCATGGGAGCGCCTGCCCTGAGTATCGGGAAAAACCCGGCCCTTGTTGCATATCGACATCCCCCCACTCCACCCCCCCCACCCCCCACCCACACACACACACACATCCCTTACATCGGGGACCCTATTGACCCTTACATCGCGGCTCACTTTCTCGAGCGGGAAGTCGTCGTGCGTGGTGCTGGACGTGGGGCTCATGGCAGCTTGGCCACTCCGGTCAGCCAGGGTACGCCCTGACCCGAGGTCACCCCAGCCCCAACCACCCCAGCCCCAGCTACCCCCAGCCCCAGCCACCCCAGTCCAGCCACCCCACCCCCAACCACCCCTGCCCCAACCACCCCTGCCCCAACCACCCCTGCCCCTCGCCCTCGCATTCCGTCGCCGCGTCCCGAGTCCCACCGCACTCATGCCTCCGCTCCTCGCCCGGTGTCCTCGCACCACGCACCCACTGCAGCGACCCAGCGAAGCGCGGTGGGCGGGAGCCTCCTGACTCGGACGCTGCACCACTTCCTGACCGTCCGCCAGGGAATCTCCATTGCGGTCCGCACCTCCAGCCCGCACCTCCAGCCCGCACCACCTCCAGCCCGCACCACCTCCAGCCCGCACCACCTCCAGCCCGCACGCCAGGGTACCATCCACTGTCGTACCTCGCGGGTATTCATCAGAATCAGAAACATCATCCAACCATCACCATCCGATCATCACCAACCATCCCGTCCTTCAGCCTGCTTGCGCCTTCCAAAGGCGACCCGACGGGGAGCGGGGCGTCCGGATCGAACCTCTCGATGTGTCCCACCTGCACCCGTCCTTCCTCCACTACCATGCCATGGTCTGCATCCAGATCTGGCAGTGGGGGCCCGCTTCATCAGTCAGTCACCCGGATGATGATGGGGATGAGGTGTTGATGCCGATGATGATGGCGGTGGTGGGAGTGGTGATGATGATAGTGATGATGAGGACGATGATTGGGTGATGATGATGATGGCGGTGATGATGATGAAGATGATGATGACAATGATGACGACGATGACGACTGGCACCCATCCTCACACCCGCGTTCCGGCTGTGGCTCCTCTCTGTTCCTGCTAGGACCTCATCCGCGACATGAAACAGACTCTCTGCCTCGTGCAAACCGGCGGGTCCGTCTCCCGACCCACACAAACACCACCACCTCATACGATGTCATGATAGACACACCACGACACACCATGAAAGTAAAAAGAGCCTTGTATAACCAAATGGCTAACATTGTAACGAACCAGTGATTGGCTTCATTGCTCCGCAGCCCCGCCGGCCACCAGAAGCGAGGCATGTGAGCGCTTGTGACCTTTGACACATCACAGATGCGGCCTATTCGACAACTCCTGACACGAACACGGACACACAAAACGCATTCCAAACGACACATGATATCTGTCGATATACCACGACGACGCAGGACACGTGACCTGAGATGTACATGACGACACACATGACGACATGGCGGCACGCACGACACATATACACATGCCACGTGCGAAACGACATGATGTACACAATGAAGCACACGGACACACTCCCTGATGTTGCCCATGATGGCAGGGAGACGCCCGGGCCGGCCTCATATCCACTCCCCGACGGGCGGGTGGTGACCATGGCCCTGGAGCGAGCCGCCATCCCGCAGTGCCTCTTCAACACGGCCTTGATCCCCGTCTGTCCTTGCCGGCGTGCCGGCGTGCTGCGATGTTCGTCATCGGATTCGTCTGTGGTGCTGAGAGTGTTGGTGTTGGTCTTGGTGTTGTGCGGACCCACGAGATCTCTGGTTTGACACGCCCCCACCGCGTCCAGCGCGAGTTGGAGCTGATCGCCCCGGGCGCCACCTTCCTGCCCGCCACCAGCGGCCTCCCGCTGCCGCCCTGCCCCCCGCTCGACGCCGGGGCTGCAGGGGTTGTGCCTGCCTTGACCGAGTCGCTCCCCCTGGCGGCCCTGCCCGATCTGGTCATCACTGCCATGGGGAAGGTCGACCCCGACGTCCGCCGTGAGGTGTGCGCCGCCACCGTCTTGGCTGGTCTGATGATTGCGGCTATGACCCCGAGGTTCATCACGCCGTTCCCCCAGGTGGCTGCACACTATTTGACGGGTTCCAAGAGATGATGATCAAGGAACTCAACGAGAAGACCCCTGCGGTCTGACAAACCCCCGGGAGGGACTCACCCCATTCTTGCACTATTGCAGAGCATGAAGACGAAGGTTTTCACCCCGAGCACCAAATACGAGCGGCTGATCCAGGTGTGGTTGGGGTCTGTGCACAGTCGCTCTTCCATGGGCTGACCCATTGGCTGGTTTTCCTTCCCTAGCGGTGCCGTGGTGGCCTCGCTGAGCTCATTCCAACAGAATTGGATCTCGAAGGCGGAATATCAGGAGAGTGGCGCGAACATTGTGGAAAGGAAAACGATGTGAATAAGAGCGCAGAGGATTCCGAGGATTCTCTTTCCGATGGAGTCGGAGGGAGGCGATGGTGATTCTCTGTGTGTGGGGAGAGAGAAACACAGACGGAAAAAGGCTTTGTGGGGTGGGGTGAGAGGGAGGGTCACCAAAAAGGCGATTGGGATGTGTTGGATAAGATAAATTTACGCGGTCGAGGTCGGGGCGGGAGCGGAAGCAGGAGCGGGATGTGTGATCTTGGCGCAAACCGCGGACAAACTCTGGAGGTTCTCCTTCCATTCCCGAAGTTTCTCTGCAAGGAGAGTCCAATGCTCCCGAGTGATGGGTGCCCCTTGTGGGAGAGCGCTGTTCAGCATAGATTGAAGAACCAAGGGGACCAGATTCAATGTTTGTGAGCCTCCAAACGAGAAGCCAGAAAAACGGAACAGACCATGGGGACTTAATCACGACGATTTTTCGGAGTTGGTCAAGCTTGGCATCGAGAATGTTTTTCATGATGGCAGCGATGCAAAAATCCTCAATCTCACTCTCTGGAACTCCACAGGCCGAGCTGATCTCAGCATAAGTCAGCTCGTGGTGGCCCTGGGCGAGGGTGATAAGGGCAGGAAAGTGAGCCTCCATATAGAAACCGGGAAGACGAGACCATCTTTCATTTCAAATATTTTTCCCTTCGTTTTTCGGTCTTGAAATGATGCGGGGATTCTCAAAGAAGGCGTACAATGCTCTGCCTCCAGGACAAAAGATTTTGGACCACTTTTTGCGAGCTGGAAGCCCACCAATTCCTTCTTCTAAAAAAGATGATCTCACGGAGGCCTCCTTTTATTCGGAACGCTTTGCGCGGCTCTCTTCACAGGGCCCCCAAGTTCGTACTCAAATATTCAGGGGGTGCTCTGTTTACTTCTCGGGCGTAACGACTGAATCCAGCTCGCTCTCTGCCTTCCACCTCGGAAAGCTCATCCGACTGGGCGGCGGAACAACACATCCGTACTACTCTGCCTCAATCACGCACGTGGTTTGTGGTGCTCCTTCGTATCTCCACCCCCTTGATGGTGCGCTGCCATCAACCCTAGATCGGCGCAACCCTTGCGACATCAAAAATGAAGGCTTTCGTCGAAGCTCGGCGAGCCCCTTTTTTGATTCGGGCAGAATGGGTGTTGGACTCCGTCAAAGCATGTCCGTCCAGAGTCGGATCCCACTTTTTTTTCACCGTCCCCCGCCAGGCCGGCGTCTCCCCGAGCGCGAGTACGCGATCAATCCACAGGCCAACCAGGTCCGTCTTTTTTCTCGTCTGTCGCAGACCACATTCCCTGGGAGGGCAGGTCCCCGCCTGGGCAAGAGCCGCAAAACCGTCCGCGGCGGGCGCCGCTCCGCCCCCGCGTCTCCCAGGCGAGGAGGAGGCTGCCACCCCGTCACCGTCCGCGGCCCCCATGGCCCTCGTCACCTCGATGTCCGCGCCGGCATCGACCTCGCAGATGTCCCGCTTCCCGCCCCCGCCCCCCGGGGCACCGGACGAGGAGGACGGCGAGCCACAAGAACCCCTGGAGCGAGCCGCCTCGCCCATGCTCTAAGACTCGGCGACCCCTTCTCCCGCCGCATGGGCCGAGACTGTTCTTTCTCCCTGGGGGGAATCTCCCCCGCATATTCCCATGCCTTCCTTCCCCACCCACCCTGGGGTGGGACCCCTTCCTTCCTTTCTGTGTTTCTCTCTTGTTGCTGTTCTGTTGTTGATTTACCGCACCGCCACCCGCAAGACCAAATTCCGGGGCGAGTACTCCAGGGGGAAGGCCAGAATCTCGCAGGCCGCCATCGTTCGCCCGGCCGGCCCGCGCCGGGCCAGACAGCGACCAAACCGGGCGAGGCGGAGGGCGTTGAGGGCCCCCATGGCCCGATGGGCCTCCTCGGGGTGATCCGCCATCTCGGCAAGCTGCCCCAGCCGCGCCCACTCGGCCCGGCTGAAGGGGATCGGAGATCCTGCAGGGTCTGGTCCCTGGGTCCCCAAGGCGGCTCCCACCTCGGGGTTCGGCGGGCAGTCTCCGGTGTCGGCGGACCCCCACGGCTCCTGATGCAAACAGCCATCCAAGAGGTCCGGATGCGAGGCGAAGCAGCACGTGCACAGCAGCACGCTGGCCCCGGCGCGTGCGGCCGTGTCGAGGATGAGGTCGCTCAGGCCCCCGCAGGCGTGCAGGCCCACCATCACCGGGCGGGCACAGCCGAGGATGGACTGCTGGACGGGGGGGTCCGCCAGCGACCCCGAGACAAACTCGATGTTGCCCAGGCCCAACTGGACGGCCCGGGCGCGCCCCGCGGCCAGGGAGGGCTCGTTGGTGTCGACCACGGTCATGGCCAGCTGGGGCAGGCTGGTGGCTATCACCAGGGCCAGATCGCCACGGCCCCCGCCAATGTCGAACAGGTGCGGCGGGGGTGTTGGGGGGAGGCTGGCGAGCAGGTCCTTCAGCTGGCCCAGCATCCAGGCAATCTGGGGCCGCTTTTTGGAGTCGATCTTGAGAGGGAGGGGCGGAAGGAGGAGGCGGAGTGTGCAAGGATGAGGTGAGACGAAGGGGGGTGGAGCGGACATAGTTCACCCGGTCTCCGCTCTGTTCGGGCAGGTTGAGCAACGGGTCGACGGCCCCAAAATCCACGGTCTCTCCTCCCCCGGGCAGGAGCCGCACAGGGTACCCAGCCGCCGCCCTCTGGGCCCGCTCCAAGAGCATCCGATCGTGCAGCCCCAGTTTCTGGATGCGCGCGCGGATCAGCCCGCGGGCGGGCAGGCCTTGCATCAGGTGGGAGACAATGACCAGTTCCCGGCGCCGGGCGGGGCTCTCCAGGGGCATCTCGAGGAGTCGGATGATGTCCTCCAACGCACAATCCATCATGTCGGCCGCTTGGACCGGGGTGATGTTGGCCTGGGCGGTGAGTTCCAAAACCTTCGCCAGGTACGCTGGGTCTGTGGGAGACCGCAACAGTTCGGGTGGTGCGGTGGGCTGAAGTGAGATCTCCCCGGTTTTCGAGCGGCCCAGATGTCCGGTCCATCGACCGATGAACTCGGGGTGCAGAATGGGAAGAAGCGCCACCAAAGCCGGAGGGGCCGTTTTTTTCAGAATCAAAAGCTGGACTGTTGCGTCGGGATCGTCACCCTCCTCGTGGGATTGGATTTTGATGAAAGTCACCTGCGCGTGATCGCGTCGGGAGACGACTTTGCCCACAATGTCAACACGGTGTGACTCATCGAAACTGTTCGGGGGTAAATGCTCTGCTTGCTGACGCGCCTCGCAGAGACGCATCAGTTTTTTGAAATGAAAAGAATGCTTATAGAAGGCTGGTGTGACAGGCCGCGGGCAAACTAACCGTCCCACCCCACCAAAATGAAGCCTCACTCGCAACAATTTTTGGGACTCATTCTGGTGGCGCTCCTCGCATCCAGCGCTTATGCCCAAGAAGCGCCTTTTGAGGGTGCTCCTTCAGAATGGACCGAAAAAATCGCGCGGGCAGGCCTCCTTTGGGGGCCGACCGAGCCGGCCGTTCGCTTGGAAACCTCTGTTGCCAACGGATATTTTGGGTGGGTGGTGGCATCAAACGATCTGTATATTCAGGGTGTCTTTAATGGCGCAGCCACTAAGGGCCCCAGGTTTGTCACCTTCCGTCCGGTCCGCATCACGCTAATCGTTCGTTGGGGTGTGGGCACAGCCACCGCGCTAGGGTTCCTTCATATCTCAACCTGCTCCTCAAGGACTCGGAGCCTTATGCCAGCGCCATTGGTCTGCTCATCCTCTTGCTGGTCCGACTCCGATTCTCTGCTGAGATATGGAATGCAATGCATTCTACCGCCGCTCCCGCTACTCTGCGGGCCTATTCAAACACATTGATGTGGAGCAGACCATCTTCGCCAGTGCCATCGGTTTGCATTCCCCCCAGTTCCGCGAAAATCACTGATGGTTTCTCTGGTCAGATATGCACATTTTGGTGCATCTGATCACGGTCAACAACACCCTGGACCAGACGGCGACCATCGAGATCCAGCGGTCGACCGGAGATGCAAGGTGCGAAAGCAGACGTCTTTTGCTACATTTTCTCATCCTTTATATCTTGGTTGGTGGCGAAACAGCAAGGATATCACCTTCACTTCGGTGGCTGAGAATGATGATTTCGAGCGATACTGTCTGTGCTCGCAAATCCCACTGAATCCCTGACACCCTTTGCCGATGCAGTGGGAAAGACGAACATTCCCGAGTTGGCAACGTCAACCTCGACGGCCGTCGGGATCGCGACAAGCAAGGTTCGCACACGCGAGGAATCATTTTTTTTTGGGTGTCCCATAATTGTTTGGAGGTACCGCCGAAAGGGCCTTTATCAGGGCGCCCGGGGATTGTAGGATTTCGGAACCCCTTCGGGGGTCATCCGCAAAAATTGGAACGATACAGAGAAGATTAGCATGGCCCCTGCGCAAGGATGACCTAATGTACTTCGAGAAAGGTACTCAATTTTTTTCGACTCCATTCCCTGTTTTTGCGTCTTCGTTGTTGTTCGGCAGCCGGCTGTGGTGAAGGTGCCGGGGCAGAGCTCCCAGACGTTTGCCTTTGTCACGGCCGCCTGCACGAGCATCGACCAGCCCGCCACGGCCGACGTCAGCGCCTGTGCCCAGACGCACTACCAGATGTGGATGGCTCGGTATGGCGGCGGGGCCGCCGTGGGCAAGGCCAACCCGCTGGCCGACCAGTGCGCCGCCTGGAGGACGGTCCGCAGGGCACCACACACGCACACGCCGCACACAGCCCACCACCCCCACCAGCGACACACCCGACCCGTGCAGTGTCGGCCCGCCCACCCCAGCACGGCCGCCCCCACCAAAAACACCACCTTTCCCCCCGACTGCTCATGCTGGCACCACACACGACACACCGTGTGTGTGTGTGGGGGGGGGGGGGGGAGGGGGGAGGGGGCGGTGTGTGTGTGTTCCATCTCATATCTCACCGCCGCTCCTCGTCCACTCCCCGGCTCCCCTCGGGCCCCCATCCTCTCCTCTTTGGCGGGGCAGCGGTACGCGGGCTCGGGGATCGACGTCGAGGGCAACCTGCCCCTGGCCCAGTCGGTCAACAGCAGCTACTTCTACATCATGACCTCGCTCAACCCCGACCACGCCCCCACACGTCCCTCTCGCCAGGCAGCGTCGCCACCAACGGATGTCCGCCCGCCCCACCCACCCACCCGCCCAAGTGCCCCCCCCCCCCCCCACCGACCTGCGTGCTTCTGCCTCGCAGGCCGGAGCGGCTCGTTGGTGGTGGGCGCCTGTGCGCTGATGAGGAATTTGTGGAGCGGCCCTGGTCTCGATTTCTCACCCCCATCCCCCCCCCCCCCCCCCCAGACAATGGGCACGTCTTCTGGGACCAGGACGTGTGGATGTACCCCCGGTCGCATACCTGAGCCCCGTCGACGCCAAGGTCGGCCTGCTGCCTCCACCCCATGCCATGACCGTTGAGAGCCCCCCCCCCCCCCCAGCACCATCTCACGGACGGGGCACGGGCCCTCCCACCCTCTGCCCATCGCATCGCGTCGTTGTTCAGCCCGGCGAACCCTTCCACGCGCACACCACATCTCACACCCATCCGCACCACACCACACCCTCACACCCACCCATCCATCCACGTACCCACCCGGTGCTCGTGCTCCCGCCCGGCAGGCCATGATGGAGTACCGCTACGCCCGGCTGCAGGGGGCCCGGCTCAAGGCCCGCTCGTATGACCCGCCCTACCGGGGGCCATCCTCCCTTCCCCCCACACACACACACACACCTCGCTCCGATTGGCTTCGAGTTGTTGACATTTGGATTCCCCGATCGTCCGGTTGCGCTCACCCAATCATCTCGTCCCTCGATCCCACCCCTCCCCCACACACACACACACACCGCCGCCCCTGCCGCAGAGCGCCTTCACGGGCGAGGAGACCTACCCCAGTGGGCGGCCACGGGCAGCTCGAGCAGCACATCACACCCGACGTGGCCTGGGCCCTCATGCAGTACTACCTCGTCCGCCAGCCATCGGCACACCCTCCCCCCCTCCCCCTCCCCTTCCCCCTCCTCCGCCACCCACCACCGCCACCACCGCCACCACCGCCACCACCGCCACCACCGCCACCATTCGCCACCATTCGCCACTACTCCCGTCCGCACGTTGACAGACACCGACACAGACGCATGCCCCATTGCCCATGTCGATGCCCTCCTCCCCCGCCCCACACGTCCCTCCGTCGCCCTCTGCCCCAGACCCGCCTCTCCACACGTTCCCTTCCACACCCGCCTTCCCCGCCCCACATCAACCACCCCGTGCCCCCACACACACACACACACACACACACATCCCCTCCCGTCCCCCCGCAGCTGACCAACGACACGGACTGGCTGGCCGAGCGGGCTTATCCCATCCTCAAGGGTCCGTCCGCTCCTGACCTCATCCCCCTCCCCTCTCCCCCCGCACCGCCATTCCATGCGCTCCACCCCCACACACACACACACACAGACACACATCCCTGGACCCCAACCCATTCATTGCATCTCGCCTCCCCATCCAGAGATCGGGGCCTGGATCGCATCCCGGGTGACGCCCTGCCACTGCCGCCCCGTCCGGATGGGCGCCGCCTGCCAGTACTGCGTCGAGTCCGCCCAAAACCCGCACATGCACACCACCCCGCACACGCCCCACACACGCACGCCCCGCACACCCATTCAGTCCATCAGCCCCCCGTTTCAGGTTGCAGACCTCACTCCCCACCCGCCCACCCACACGCACCTTCCCCTTAGCGGTGTGATTCCGCCCGACGAGTACGTGGAAAACGTCAACAACAGCGCATACACCAACGCCGCCATGCAGGTGGCTCCTCCGCTGGATCGTCGAGGTCCGTCCTCCCGTCCCCGTCCCCGCCCCTCTCGTCCCCGCCCCTCTCTCGTCCCCGCCCCTCTCTCGTCCCCGCCCCTCTCGTCCCCGCCCCTCTCGTCCCCGCCCCTCTCGTCCCCCGCCCCGTCTCCCGCCGCCATGCATCCACATGTCCATCCGCATCCCCGTCCCCCGCCGCCATGTCTATCATCATGTCCATCCCCGATGTCTGTGCTGTCTGCCTGTGCTGCCACCTGGTACGATCTGCCTCTGCCGTTGTGCGCTTGTGTGTCTCTCTCTGTGTGTCTCTGTGTGTCTCTGTGCCTCTCTGTGTCTCTGTGTGTCTCTCTTTGTGTCTGTGTGCGCATGTGCAGGCGGCCCATCTGGTGGGCGAGAAGCCTGCCCCCGAGTGGACCACCATCGCCGATAACATCTACATCCCCTACGACCCGACCACAATGGTCCGTGCCACATCCGATCATCATCTACAGTACCTCTCATAAATAGCGGCGGAAAACCCAGTCCCGTTTGACCCCCAAGGAACCGTCGGGGGGGGAAGCCCCATGGCACCGTGTTCGGAGAATTCACTGACATTTACTCATATGGATTAATATCGGGTGGGGCCGCCCTGGGCGTCGATGACGGCTTGGCATCTTTGGGGCATACTCAAAACCGATGACAGAAAATCGGCATTTCGCATTTTGTCCCACTCAAATTGGATCCACCTCCGCAGCTGCTGGGCAGATCCGGGGTTGTGCTCTGCCACACGGTCCTTGAGGGTGTTCCAGACGTTCTCCAGTGGGTTGAGGTCGGGGCTCTGGGGTGGCTGAAGCACACGGCTGATGTGATGGTCGGTCAGCACGTTCAGACACACTTTTGCATTGTGCTTCGGATCGTTGTCCTGCTGGATGGGCCCGGCACCCCGACCCAGGGCGCGAAGAGGGAGCAAGGCCTCGTTCAGGATGCGCGTGTAGAGGGCGGCGTCCAGGTTTTCGGTGAAGATGAACACCTTCGTTTTCCCCTTGGCACTGACCCCGCCCCAGACATGGACTTTGGGGATGCTTGATGGTGGGCAGTGGCACGAACTCGTTCCGGCCCGCACGGACACGATGCTTGCGGGGCCTGTGGTGAAGGTTGTCTCGTCCAGGAAGACCACCTTGGACCAGTCGCGATCCTTCTCGGTTCGGGCAAACGCGAGACGTTTTGTCGGTGGGCCTCGGTGAGGAGGGGTTTTGGTTTGCCACTTCGATTGCAGGCCAGCCCGCAGGAGGATGCGCGAGACTGTCTGTGGGCTGATGCGGATGGTCCTCTTCTTGCGTGCCCAGCGGGCCAATTTGGGCAGACTCTCCGTTCTGTGGCGCTTTGCACGTCGGATGATGGCCTGGTCGTCCGGGCGAGAATGCTTTCGTGGTCTCCCCCGGGCTCCCGGTTTGGCGGATGGGGAGCGGCTCAGTGCCCGACGAACAGATGTCTCACTGCGGTGCTGCAGCCGGGCAATCCGGCTGGTGGTCTTGCCTTGGCGTCTGAGGAGGCGGGTTTGCTCGTCCATTTTCTTGGTCATTCTTCCCCTTGAAGCCACAGGCCAGCAACAAAATTATGGGATCTCAAAATGTTGGTCCCTTCTCTGCAGCCTGCCCCAGCCCGGGCGGGCACTGGGATCGGGGAGGGGGGCACTTTGTTTTCCGCCGCTATTTATGAGAGGTACTGTATGAGCACCACCACCCACCACCCACCACCCACCACCCAGCATCAGCATCAGCATATCAGCATCAGCATCAGCATCAGCATCAGCATCAGCATCATCATCATTCAATCATCCAATCGTCCAATCACCCAATCATCACCATCTGCACCATCACCGCCAGCGCCAGCATCCTTTCCTCTGCCCTGCATTCATGCCTGCCTCCCCTGCTGCATCCCTCCCCTCCTCCCTCCCTCCCTCCTCCCTCCCTCCCTCCCTCCCTCCCCCCCCCTCCCTCCCTCCTCCCTCCCTCCCTCCCCTCACCCCTGTGCCCGCGCAGGTTCACCCTGAGTACGACGGCTACGACGGCCGCCAGATCAAGCAGGCCGATGTGATCATGATGCCCTACCCGCTGGGTTTCGACATGTCGGCCGCCTCCCGCCGTGCCGACCTGCTCCGCTACGTCAACGTCACCGACCCCAAGGGTCCGTCCCAGCAGGGTGTGCGCACGCCCGACACACGGCACCCGGGTATCACGACACGCACTGATCAAACGCCCCCCACAGGGGATTCCTTCGCCCACGGGTGCAGTGACATTCGTGCTGTCTCTTCTACCTCTCTGGTTTTTGTTTTATTTTCCCGTTACTTCGTTCCTTCTTTACTCGACACGCACTGATGCACACCCACCACATCTCTCCGTCACTGCCACCAACTCCATCATCGGACAAAATCCCGTTTCCCCAAATCCATGATGGGAAATTCAGTGGGTCTCTCCACCCGCACCACCACCACCCCACTCCCACCCCCCCTGCCACTCTGTGAAATCTGCTGCCCATCGACAATCCAAACAACCACCCCAGGCAGTGCGGCTGACCAGACAAAACCGGGCCGCCACCACCAACGGCACCCCGCGGGCGTTTGTCCGTCCCGGCCGCCGATAGCCCCAAGAAGACGCAAAGGCTTCCGCTCCTGCTCGAGACCCCCGGGGACCGGGGAGGAGACCGGAGGAGACCCGGGGAGGAGACTGTGACCCGGGGAGGAGACTGTGACCCGGGGAGGAGTTGGCCGCCAGCAGACCGAATCCCACGGCATCACGCTCGTCGCCATCATAATTGTGTGGTTAGGTGCGGACGTTCGATTGAGGTGGGGGATGGGGAGGGGATAGGGGGTGGGGTGGTGGTGGTGGTATGATGGGCTGAATCATCTGACCTTTCTTTTCTCCTCCGCTCTGTCCGTCCGTGTCGGGTCTGTGTCGGGTCTCTGTGTCGGGTCTGTGTTCGTTCAATGACATCGTCATCACCGGATCCGAGCATCCGATCATCATCCCCATCATCCTCACATCCCCATCATCTTCATGTGCCGTGTCTGCTTTATGCCTTCTTCTTCGTCCTCATCAGGTCCCGCGATGGCCTTTGGCTTCATCATGATCGTCGGCATCTTCACCACCACCACCCATATCCCCTCAGAGCGCCATCATCCCCTCATCACCATCATCCCCTCATCCTCTGTCTCGTCGCCTTCCTCACCCTCAGGTCCCGCGATGACCTTTGCCATGGAGACAATCGGGTTCATCGACCTGGACGACGCCGAGTCGGCGGCCCGCTACTTCCCCCAGGGTCCGCCGCCACGCACACACACACCCCGACCCAACCAGCACCCAATCATCACCGCCATCATCATCCAACTGCCATCATCCAATTCAGTGGCCTCTCATCCAATCGGAATGCGCCCAACCCCTCCCCTGCCCTCCCTCCAACTCCCCCAACATTGCGATTGTACATTGTTGTTCCCTTTTGGCCTCCCCACCCACCACTCCGCACAACAGCATACGCGAACATCCACCCGCCCTTTGGCGTCTGGACGGAGACCCCGACCGACGGCGCGGTCAACTTCATCACCGGTCCGTCTCGTCCCGTCTCCTCTCGTCTCCTCCCGCCGCGCCGCGCCCCACCCACCCGCCCGTCCACGCCCACCCCCCGCCCCACTTGGCTGTGTCGTCGCATCTCACGACCCAGAAAACATGATCCGACCCCTGGAGGTGAGAAAACCTCCCGAAAACCCCCAAGTCGAAAAGGCTGGGTTTCCGTGCCCCCCGATCGCCTTCTGGTCCTGCGCGAATGACCGCCGCATTTTGTCCGACCCCCGGGACGTGGTGGTGGTGGTGGGCTGATCGCCGTCCCCTCAACGTCTCCTCCGTGTCTGACCCTGGGGTGGTGTCTGCGGCGCAGGGGCGGGCGGCTTCCTGCAGTCGATGCTGAACGGGTACGGCGGCATGCGGGTGCGGCCCACCGGGATGCGCTTCCGGCCCCGGCTGCCCCCCGACACGGACGCCATCACCATGCGCCAGGTCCGCCTTGCTGCCGGCCCCCTGTCCTCCTCCTGGATGGCAAAGGACATCTCGGGTGGGTGATTGGGTGACGATCATGGTGACGACTGGATGATGATGCACGATGACTGGCTTATTGGGCCGGAAGTGCTCATGGCATGGTCCAATGGTTCTCGGCTCTCCTCTCCTGCAGGTCGCCTACCTCGGGGCGGCCGTGACCGTGCGTGCGACCCCCAAGTCGCTGACCCTGCGTCTGGACAAAGGCCTCCCCGTGGGGCCCGCCTGCCCGGCCTGGCAGGTGACCAGCACCACCACGGGGACCCGGGTGGGTGTCCCCCTGGGTACCAATGTTGCATTGGCCCCGGCAGATGAGTATCTGCTCAGCTGCCTCTGGTAGATGATCGGTGCGCTGAGAAGGGAATAACCTCTGTGTAAGTGTGCCTCTCTGTCTCTGTGAGTGTGCTTTTTTGGTATGTCGTTCATCATCGTCCTGCTCCCATCGCAAAACGTAAAACGAAGAATGCCATCCTTGCATCGGCCGACAGTGTTCGAGTGGGGCCGGATCAAGCTGCTGCCACAGGGCCGCTGGGCGAGGAGCTCCCAGAGACGAGGACGGGGCACCAGTGAATGGGCCGCTGCCGAGGCGGTCCTGAGGGATGACGGCCTGGGCAGAGGGGCCCGCCCTGAAGACGAGACAATCCGGTCCATTGGCATCGCCGCCTGGAAGGACACGGTCGGAAGAAGGTGCGTCGTCGAGGCCCAGTGGCGCACGATAGTGGAGGCTGCCCACTCACCCGAGGCTGGCGCTCCTCAGGACTTTGGCCACAGCGAGGCCTACCTGGACGACATGAGCCCGGCGGGCGGCCCAACTGTGCGCAGGGATGTACCTCGATGGTGAGTTCCTCCGAACCTGGAAGGCAGACCTGAGGCGGAGGAGCCTGCGTGTGCTGTTGCGCGGGACCACTCGAGGATGCCCACATCATCCAGTAGGGCCCCGCCTCTGAGGAGTTACGCAAGAAGGCCTGGGACCGCCTCCATGCCGCTTTGGGGGCCCCGGACTGGGCCCGGCTGGAGGCCCTGGGCGCCGACAGGTGGCAGAGGGGATCATGATCGGAAGGCCCGCGGCAGGCTGGGGGCGCCCGACCAGAGGGCCGTCAACAGGATCGCGGGTGACTTCCTGGCTCAGGCCCATGCGCTCCGGCTTCGGGTGGACGACGGCAGCGTCAGGCTTGCCGGGTGGGCTCGTCCTCAAAACCTGTAGGGAGGGGGTGGGGTCTCAGGTCGCCTCTCCTCCTGTCTCCTCCTCCTGCTTTGCTTTCGTGGCCAAGATGGCGGCACTCACCAAGCGGAACCACTTCGGGGCCTGATTAGGCCTCAAGCGCTGGTGTGGGAGTGTGTTGCTGACCGTGTGTGAGGCTGGGAGCGCTGACCGTGTGTGGGTGGCTGGGCATGTGATAGATGAGGGGACTGGGACTGGGAAATGGGAGTAAAAAACCTTGTGAACTCTTTCGATTGCGACTTTCTCGTTAGCCTCCTACGAGGCTGCATTAACACGAGACTGTCACTGACTGACTGGCTGACTGACGGGGCTGACTGAACGGGGAGAAATCGACCTGTGAACACACTCATGTCCCATCCTGCAACCGCAGCAGTCGCTACCCCTGTACCAGCTGTTAGGACCGCAGAACGTCAACTGAGATGTCAAAGCCGCTCGGAGGATATCATCACTCTGAATGTGGGCGGTCGAATTTTCATGACCTGCAAACAGGTTCTCCTCTCCCAGGAGGATAGCGTGCTTGCTGCCATGGTTAGGTCTGGGAAATTAAAGTGTCGCGATCGATCTCTTCGCATTTTTTTCCCTAGTGGACGGCATTCCCTGATGAAATGCCCCGATGGTGTGATATTCATTGACCGAAATCCGAAGATCTTTGCGAAAATGTCGTCTTCCGCGTTTTTTTTTTTTTTTGACAGACTCATCCCCTCTCTCCCGCACAGCCTGGAGTTTCTCCGCACGGGCCATCCTCCCAGGTGGTGGGCCCACCCCGCGGAGCGCAACGACTTCCTCGAAGAAATGAATTATTACGGTCTCACTTTGCGTCTGTGCCTTTTCCCCCCTTTTCTGGCACTTCCTGACCACCCGGGGTCGGATAGCCCCACTGGCAGACTCGGTTATTATGACCAAGGACGACTGTGAGACATTGCTCGAGTTCACCGGGGCCCATTCGCTCACCCTGCTCTACCGGGGCTCACGAGACGACTTCCGGGCTGCCACCTTCCACAAGCTCTGCGACGGGCGGCCGCACACGGTGACCGTGATCCGGATTGCGGTCAACCCCGAGGAGCGGCCCGAAGACGGCTCCACCGACCACGTCTTTGGTGGTTACACCGCGGCCACTTGGAATCAGCCGAGAGGCTACCACGAAGACAGGCATGCCTTCCTGTTCTCCCTCCGGGGGACCCCGAAGAGCCCCGTCAAGATGCCCGTCCGCGACCCGAATCATGCGATCCAGTGCAACAACGAGAGTGGGCCTATTTGGGGCGGCGGATGCGATTTGCAGGTGGCCGACCGATGCAACACCGATGACACGGTCAGCTACTCCTTCCTTGACAACTGCTATGCCCCGCCCGAGGGGATGTCCCGCTACTTCATGACCGGGGGCAGCCAGACATTCCGGGTGGACGAGCTGGAGGTGTTCGCCTGCAACATGTGACCCGCGCCCACCCCCGACAATCGCAGCCAGAAAACCCTCTCGCCCTTCCGTTCCCCTCCTCCTCCTCCTCCCTCCCCCCTCCCTCCCCCCCCCGAGCCGATTTTGACGAGCTCGTGTAAATAATTTGAGTTTGAATCTCTTCCTGTTGAACAGGCGATCTCTCTCTGGGTTACATCGGACCGCTCGCCAAGGCGGCAGTGCTCCATTCACGAAAGTGCCCGACCACGATTCGAACCCCAGTCAACCACATAAGAGGCAGTCTTCTTGATCAAGAAGCACAGCTTTTTAGTACCGGGTCGGAGCCAAATCAAACGGCACTCATCCGTAGTAGGGCTTTGTTAGAGCGATCCTGCAATGCTCTCCACGCTGTTTGGGGTAACATCAACCCCTTTCCGCACTATTTTTTTGCATGCAACATAAGAGGCAGTCGCTCCCGTTGTGCCTGCTCCGGCAGGCGGACCTCCATCTGGGTTCCGTGCGCCCCGTCGGCCGGAGTCACCCGATCGATGGTTGGCCTTCCACTGTTGAAGAAGCCTCCCGAATGGCTGTCCCTAGTTGTTCTTTATGTCTCCGTTGGAGTTGCCATGTGCGCACCGTGCATGATTCTCCCACAGATCCCCATTTTCATTCTGAAGCACGGTGGCGGTGGACTGGACCAAGGGATGACTGTGTTCGCCTTTTATTTCATGTCCTTTTTCGGGTCCATCTTGATTGGCAAAATCTCAGACTTTTTCGGCCGTCGGAGTGCTCTGATGTCCGTGCCCAAATGACAGCCGAGTCTCAGCCCTGGTTTTGTTGCGATAGGCTGTCTTTGTACGGTGGAGGGGGCGCAATTATTTTGGTCGGGCTGGCTCCAAGCATTATCTCTTTGATTTTTTTGCGAGGATTTGCTGGGATCTTCGCGGGGAGGTCTCTTTGGGCTCACTTTTAGCCACTCACTCTTTCCCTCTGATAGCATATCTTCTTCGCAAGCAGCGGTGACAGATCTTTCAAGTCCGAAATTCTTTGGGCTCTGAACTGAGCATTCGTTCCCCCCCCCCCCCCCCCCCCCCCTTCCCAGCGCCCAAGCAACGGGCAGCCCGTCTCGGGATCGTGGGCGCCGTAACCGGCCTGGCTCTAGTTGTTGGGCCTCTTGTTGGGGCTGGCATCGCTTCGTTGGGTCCGTCTCTTCTTCCCCCCCATTTTCACGTCACCGGGGGCAATCAGGCTTCTTCTACACCGGTCTTGTGGGCGCCGGCTTCTGGTTCATTGGGGCCCTGGCCGTCACCTTCCTGCTGCCTGAAACGTTGGCTGTTGAAAAGCGGGGCTATACCCGGTGGAAGCAGCATCGCGCGTCCATAAAGGCAGCCCGCTCTTCCTCAGCGGTTGGAGCCACCACCGACGCACCCGCACCCGATAGCCTACCCGGTGCGCCGGCATCTCCCGCGGCTCCTGACGCTCCTCCGTCACCTCTCCCGTGCCCCTCGTCGCTCCCGCTTGTCCACCCGGGCGAGGACGTGTCTGGCCCCACGGGGGATATCGACCATTCCTCCTCAAAGGCTGATCTCACCCCGGAGTCTGTGATCCCCGAAGCTGTCAGCCCAGCGCCTCTGACGATCAGCGCGGACGCAGATGCGTTCGCGCCACAGCAGCTTCCTCCTGGCGACATTGCCGACGCAGCCCCTCCTGCCGGAGCAACCCCTGCCCCTCTTGCCGACACAGCCCCTGTCCCTGCCCCTGCTGACGCAGGCCCTGACGCAGGCCCTGCCCATGCTGACGCAGGCCCTGCTCCTGCAGGCCCTGCCCATGCCAGCACAACCCCTGCCAGCACATCTCCTGCCCCTGCCAGCATCAGCGTCGTCCCTGTCAGTGCAACCCCTACCAATGCCAACACAGTCACGACCATCGCGGCAGCTGCCTCACCTCCGGCAGCGACGGCAGAGGACTCGACCAAATCGACCCTGGAGCGCTCCACGTCCTTCCGTGGGGTCCTGCTCTGGATCGTCCGCACCTCGACGCCTTTCTGTGCCTATCTGGGCACCTTCCTGGTGGGTTTCTACGCGGCCCTCATGACGACGATGCCCCTGATCGCCGCCTCGCTGATGGGCAACGGCGAGATGGTCCAAGCGCTGGTATGGATCATCTACGGGATTGCCGGCATCGTCGTGCAGGGGTTCCTGGTGAAGTACGTCGTCCGCTGCGTGGGCGAGCGAGTGACGGTGTGTATCGGGGCCGTGGGCTGTGCGATCTTCGTGGGCGCCCAAGGGTTCGCCCCCACGGGGGTCCTCTTCTTCGTCTTCCTGGGGATCGGAACGGGGTTCTGCGGGCTGATCACCCCGGCCAATCTGGCCATCTTTGCCGGCTTCGGGACCCAGGCAAACCGGTCTGGTTTCCCCGCGCAATCTAACCTCCTTCCGACTTGCTCTTGCCGCGACTCCTCATTCCGCTGTACCCCCCCCCCCCCCCCCCCCGCACGCACATACGCACGTACACGCACGTACACACACATACGCACACGTACACACCGTACACACGCCAGGGGCACCATCATGGGCCTTGTCCAGAGCGTTCAGGCCCTCGCGCGTGCCGTCTCGCCCCTCATTGCAGGGGCCATCTGGGACCTGTACGCCCCGATGGCCTCGCTCTTCGCAGCCATCTGCATCCTCATCGGGGGGTTGGTGATCTTCCTCGGGGTGAGACTCCCCAAGGCCTCCATCACCCAGGCAAAAGCGCCGGAGAAGGAGAAGCAGGAGAAGGCGAAGGCGAAGGCGAAGGATTCGCCCGTGGTGGTGGAATTGTCGTCGGTGTGAGAAACGGCCGGGTTTTTTTTTATTTTGCCTTTGAGTGAGTATCTTTTCGCGTTGAGCGCTGTCCACCCTCATCTTGACATCATTTTTCCCGTGGTCTTCTCCTCAAGTCTTCCCCCCCCCCCCCCCCCCCCCGCGTATTTTGCAACGTGGGAGACCCCCCACCACCCCACCACCCCAGCTCTTGTTTTCGATCCCACTTTTCGCTCCCTTCCAATTTTTCCATTTATATGTTGGTGTGCCCGTCGGGCATCACTATATTCCCTACCTCTTCAAGTTCTTCCTTTTCCCTCCGAAGCTCCTCAAACCCCTCGAATGGCGCATTGCAAATTACGTCTCCTCCATTCCATATGCCACCCCGCTCGATCTACTTGCACTACCAGCTTCAGAAGGGGGTTTCTCGGCACCACTCCTCCGCCTCCCCCTCCTCAACCAAGCTTCCCTGGCCTCCATTCACGCGCTCTTGGAACCACCAACGACCCCCATTGCCCAACACCCACTCAACCCACTCAACGCCATTACTGCCCAACCTGCATCCCACAAAACTGTCTCCAAAGCATACCAATCCCTCCGCTCGGCCCTGCCCTCGCCGGACTTCCTCGCCTCGAATCGCGTCAGATGGGGCGACCCACGCCCCCTCCTCAGCAATATCACCTCCTGCAAAGGCATCCCTCCCCGCGCTCGAAACATCCTCCTCGAACTTGCCGTCGAATCAATCCCAGTCGGACATCGAAGAGCCCTCATCCACCGGGACCCAACCATGGACAGATGTCGTCATTGCTGGACCCACACCCAAGCAAACGAGACGATCCTCCACCTCTTCCGCGACTGCCCGACAACCAAAGCCCTCTGCTCAGACCCTCACATTGCCAAGATCACCGGCATCCAACCCAGCACCCCCTTCCCCGAGATGATTTGTCTGGTCCCCCTCGAACCGGAGAAGACCCTGGCGCGGGGCCTCCTCATGGCCGCTCTCTGGGCCACCCACTCACAGACTCACAAGATCCCAACCAACAACATCCCGGCTTTCTTCCGAGACACATTCTACGCATCCATTCGCCCATACCCTGCCTTGAGGAAGCCAAGATAACTGCACCTCGGCGCCAACCCTTCCCATCCCTGACATCTCCTCGCGCATTTTCTTCCTTCTATTTGTGATATTTTTCCTCTCCTTCCTACTCATCCCGATCCCGACAACACGACGCATCCCATCACTATATTCCCTTTTTTTGGATTCCGGCAACGTCTTTTGCTCCCCGCGTGACTTTTGTTATGTCTTCGCCTGACGGCCATTCCATTTTTGCGCACTGCCTTGGTCTTAATTGCTGGAAACCAATCCCAAATTGCCCAGGTCGTTACGTCTGCACACGGCACGATTGGAACGAGATGAGTCCTTTCGATCTCATTGCCAGGATCGATGTGGCGCCTTTCGTCCCAGACACTTCCCTTGGCGAACTGCGATCCCCATCTTCAAGGGATTCAATCGTTGCATTCCGCTTCGCGGATCAATCAGGCGGCCTTCTCAGCTATCATCATTCCAGCTCCCAATCTAAGGAGCCGTGGTTGCACACACTTTGCAATATCAGTGGTTTCGCCAGAAAGACTCGGCAGCTTGTACTCGACTCTAATTTTTCGGGGCTCCCTCCAAGGCCCCCGGCACCCCCAACCGAAGGAGCTGCCCCGGCCCCATCCTCCTCGGGTTGAGGGAACAGAGATTATTGTGTTTATGTTTTGTTGAGTGTCGAAAGAATTAAGATCCGCAACCCTTAAACCCACTCCTTGCTCATCATCTTTCGGAATTGGGGTTTGATCTGGGTCGCCTCGATGGCCTCAAACAGGGCCCGCTCATCAAGGGCCTGCCGAGGACGAGGAAGAAGAAAAAGAGCAGATCCGAGATCAGATCCGGAAATTCCATTCCGGCGCCACCCCCGGGGGGGTCTTCAGACCTCCAGAGAATGGACGAGCCGTAGGCCCTGCTCCTTGGGCAGGGCACGCAGGCGAGGGCCAAGGTGGCCGAAGATGCCTACCCGAAGAGAAGAATGCGAAGAGACGGGATGATGAGATTGTGGTGAACTTCTGTGGGCGGGCGGATGGTGGTGATATGCCAACCTCACCCCGGGGGCATGCAGACCGGCCGCCACCCGGAAGAGCACCTCGGAGCCCTCGAGCAGGAAGCGGTCCCAGACCCGCGAGGCAGCCGAGAGGCCGAGCGTCTTCACGAAGACCGTCAGGAACCTAACCCCGGGGAAGATCCGCCATGTGTGAGTCAGACAGGAACAGAA
This sequence comes from Paratrimastix pyriformis, assembly GCA_027972325.1. NCBI lineage: Eukaryota > Preaxostyla > Paratrimastigidae > Paratrimastix > Paratrimastix pyriformis. The sequence goes on along the minus strand of JAPMOS010000032.1, from coordinate 319,825 downwards.
CCCTGGTGCCGGTGGGGTATCAAACAGGAAGAAAGGAGGGATGCTGCGCTGCCTGCTGATGATGGCGGCGGGATGCTGGTGCCGGTGCCGGTGCCAGTGCCGGTGCTGAGGTGGCGGGGGTGGTGGTGATTGCGGGGGGGGTGACGATGACAGCGGCGGGGGAGTGACGCAGACCACTCGACCAGGAATGTGCGCATGGGCAGCTGCATCTGGGCGAGGTGCGTTCGCACGGCCGGCTGCACGTCGCTCAGCAGCATCTCGAAGCAGGACTCGTACTTTTGCAGCTGCTCAGACACGCCCCAGCCACGGCCAGGCAGAGAGACAGACAGGGACACAGAGTCATGAGAACGCGTACATGGTCGCGGGGAGCGTTGGTTGATGATCGATGGAATGGTGGGGCGCTCGTTCTCGTCGCCTGCGCCTCACGCATGGCGAAGGGCACAGGGCGGGACGATGGGACAAAAAAACAGCGAGTGCAGGAGCCACACCACAGAAGAGTAATCGTCACACACCAACCGGGTGGGGGTGGAGGGAGTGGGGCGATCGCCACCAAACCCAACCACAGACCTCCTCGCTGCGCAGCTGGACGAGCATCAGGAAGTGCTGCCTGTTGAGCAGGTTGGCCATGCAGGTGAAGGCGTCCTTGGGGGGCAGGTAGATGCAGAGCATGGCCCCCAGGTAGGCCATCCCCTGCACGTAGCCCACATCGGGCCGGTACATGGCGTAGGCAAGCAGGAGCGAGCGCAGGGTCGAGTGGAGTGGTCCTGTGCGTGTGTGTGTGTGTGTGTGGGGGGGGGGGGGGGGGGAGTGATGATGTGTGAGTTCCCTGTTCCGGTGGGCGGGATGGGACCAGAGGAGGAGGCTCGAATGAGCGGGCGGATGGGTCGGCAGCCGATCCGCCCAGGCGCGCAGGGAGCAGGGCAGGGGCAGGGCAGGGCAGGGCAGGGCAGGGCAGGGCAGGGCAGGGCAGGGCAGGGCAGGCAGGGCAGGCAGGGCAGGCAGGGCAGGCAGGGCAGGCAGGGCAGGCAGGGCAGGCAGGGCAGGCAGGGCAGGCAGGGCGGGCGGGCGGGCGGGCGGGCGGGCGGGCGGGCGGGCGGGCGGGCGGGCGGGCGGGCGGGCGGGCGGACCGTCGGGGTGGAAGAGGTGCAGGTGGGGCAGGGTCCGGGGCAGGTCCTGCTGGATGCTCCGCAGCCATCCGACCGCCTGCGGGAACGAGGCCGATCCTGCGCACGCACGACACACACACACACATACAGACACACAAGAGGAAGAGAGACGCAGATGGGTATGAGAGGGAAGCAGAAGCCTCTAGAGGCTGACACACGACACATGATCGACATGCACGTCCAGAGACAAACAAGGGAAGAAGAGAGACGCAGATGGGGATGAGAGGGAAGCAGAGGCTGACACACGATCGACATGCACTACTCCAGAGACAAACAAACAAGGGAAGAAGAAGAGAGACGCAGATTGGTCACACGATCGACATGCACCCCAGAGACAAACAAACAAGAGAAGAAGAAGAGAGACGCCAGCCGGAGCGGATTGTTGACATTGACAAGAGAGAAAACCACACAGAGGGCAGAGGCAGAAAGCAGAGGCTGAAACACGCACATCGGACGAAGTGCTGCCGGTCTGTCAGTCTGTCAGCCTGTCTGCCCATTGCATCGGCGTGGAGAGGGGAGATCGGAAGGCAAGGCAAGGCAAGGGCAAGGGCAAGGGCAAGGGCAAGGGCAGGGGCAGGGGCAGGGGCAGGGGGCAGGGGCAGGGGCAGGGGCAGGGGCAGGGGCAGGGGAGACGGACCGTCGCCCTCAGTGAGCTGGAGGGTGCGCTGGTACTGGATCTGGAAGAGCTCCTTCGTGATGCGCAGCTCGTTGCCCAGCAGCAGCGGCCAGGCCTGTGACGGTGGGGGGGGGGGGGGGGGGGGGGGACATCCGCACAACACACACACCCAAAAAAATCAGATGGGTGCCTGGGTGGGGTCGGGTGGGGGTCTGAGGGGAGTTTGTTTCTTTTTTTCCCCCTCGGTGTTCCAGTCGTTTCCACCTTCCCCCAGAAGAGATGCCGGGTGGCACGGCAGCTCAGAAGTGTGCGTCGGCACAAGGAGAAAGCAGGCGTCAGAGAGGAGGTCAAAGCGATGACCACGACATTGTCATGATGGGGTGGCTGGGTGGGTGGGTGGGTGGGTGGGTGTGGCGGCCTCACCAACCTTGGCGCGCACGGCGGGGGGAAGCCCGATGGCCACGAAAGCCTGCACCCGCTTGCTCTGCCGCCTGCGCCCACCACAGCCCCGCCCCGCCCCGCCCCCGGCCCCATCCACCAGCCGAAGCAGCACATCACAGCCATGAGAACAGCATCCCAAGCACGTCACAGCCAAGCAGCAGCCCAAACCACGAACGAAACAAGAAGGTGAGTGAGTGAGCACGGAGACAGTCGAAAATTGTGGCGCGGATGAGGTGGGGCACGTGATGATCGGAGGGACATGGCTGGGGGACAGGGGCAGGGGGCAGGGAGACAGGGAAGACAAGGTCTGCGGACAGCTCATCGGTGCGCGATTGGACCACCTCAGCCAGCCAGGCCGCCGCCGCGTCGTCCAGTCGCCAAATCTGCCACCGCCCCCCAAAAACCACAGGCCCAACAGCCACCAGTCAGCCCAGCCAGCGGGAGGATGATGCGGTGCGGCGCTGGAGAGCGTGACAGTGCCGGGTGGGGGCAGCGTGACAGTGCTGGGTGGGCGGAGCGGGGGGCAGCGTGACAGTGCAGAGGGCGGGCGAGTGTGGGCGCGTACATGGCCGTGGACTTGGCGGGGGAGCGTGGCGGGCATCGAGCTGTGTGTTTGTCATCTTGATGATGATGATGATGATGATGATGATGATGATGATGATGATGATGATGATGATGATGATGATGATGATGATGATGATGCTTGGATGATGGGGCAGCAGGCGTGGCGGACATCGAGCTGTGCGTTTGCCCATGTTGGCGGGGCTGGCGGGGGAGTGGCCTTGGCGCCGGGGACGGGAGGCGGGCTGGCCATGGGCATGGGCATGGGCAGGGCCTGGGCGGGGCCCGCGGCTGGGGTCCGGGGGCGGCTCTCCGTCAGCATCGAGGCTGCGCGGACATGGAGAGCGATGATGATGATGCTGATGATGCTGATGATGCTGATGCTGATGGCGGCGGCGGCGGTGATGGAGATGGTTTATGAGGGTGATGATGGCTGACATCGCATCGAGGCTGCGCCGGCAGGGAGAGAGGCGGAGGGTGGGAACCGAGCAGCGATCGAAGAAGTGATCGAGACGGGTCTGGATCTGGATCTGGGATGGGGGATTTTTCTGGCGGATGGGAGAGCACATGTCCCTGCCTCCCGCCTCCTGCCCCCTGCCTCCTGTCCCCCCTGTCCACGAAGGCGCGTGTCGTGGTGTTGCGGGGGTGGTTGGAGGTGTGGTGGTTGGCGGGGTGATACCGACCTGGTCCCAGGATGGCCATCGAGTGGCCCCATCCCGCGACGCACTCCACCACCACAGCCTCGCGCCGCGCCGTGGGTGGGGATGGATGGCCGCCGGTGGCGGTGGTGGCAGCGGCGGCGATGGTTGGCGAGGGCGGGCCGGCCGGCTGGCCGGGTGCCGAGGGCGGGCTCCGGGTGAGCGACTCCAGGGTGAACAGGGTGGGGGAGATGGTGATCGGGTGGGGCGACAGCTGCAGGGGCGGCAGGTCGGAGGGGGTGGGAGCCACGGCGGGGGTGGTGGTGGCGGTGGATGGTGCCGGGGTAGAGGTGGCGGTGGCGGGGGTGGTGGCGGGGGAGGTTGGGGAGGAGGAGGAGGGAGATGATGGCGGCAGGATGCCCAGCTGGCCGTACTGGTTGTCGCCCCACGAATAAATCGTCTCCGAGACTGGCGGGCGGGTGTGTGTGTGTGTGGGGGGGGGGGGGGGGGGGGGGCAGAGGATGAGATTGCGTGTCATCAACAGCGCCCGCCGCCGACCAACCCACCCAAGCCGAACCCACGACCAGGGTCAGGAAGGCCGCACAGGCAGACACAGCGCATCATCAAGACCGACAGCCCCCATCAGACAGACGCGCCCTCTCCAGCCAGCCAGCCAGCCAGCCAGCCAGCCAGCCCTCATCCCATCAGACAGCCGGACCGCCCACGGCCAGGGTGTGGAAGGCCCCACAGGCGACGAGGCGGCACGGCTCGGGCAGGCCGCGACAGAGGGCCGGCTCGAAGTGCGAGACCACGTCGTCCAGCCCGCACTGGCCCCGCTCGTTCCAGCCCCACATGAACAGCTGGCCAGTGGCTGTGGCCGGGAGGGGGGAGAGCCACCAATACCAACCCCCCATACCCAGGGGAGATATACCCACCACAAAAATATAAGATCACCAGAAGCGGCGGGGGGCCCCACACACCATGAGGGGCGCGGGGAGGGCCCACGGACCGGTGATGGCGGCGTTGTGGTAATAACCCGTCGAGATATCCGTCACCTTCTCGAGGCCCTGGATCTGGAAGCATAGGGCGGGTGTGTGTGTGCACGCGTCAAACAGGAGTAAAGAAGTCGCGGGGGAATCAGGGTGCGTTGGTGTATGGTGGGTATGCATGATGGTGGGGGTGATATACCGGTGTCGATATCGGGGCATGGCGGCAGACCATGACGGGGGCCGTCGTCTCCTTGACGTCCTGCCCAAGCCCCAGCGCCCCGTCCGTCCCGTTGCCCCAGGACCAGACCCGGCCCCGGACTGTGCGTGACCCCAATGACAGCGGAGGGGAAAAACGGAGGGCCGCAATGAGATGATGCGTGCAGAGGGAGACCAGTGGGTTGTGGTGGCGGGTGGTTGCTTGTGGATGGAGGCGGCGGCGGCGGGGGGTATGGGGGGGCAGGGCAGCAGGGTAGGCGGAGGGGACCATCGAGGGCGATGCTGTGGCGGTAGCCGGCGGCCACCTTTTGGATTGGCGGCAGCCCCGGGATGAGAGTCGGAACTGCCACGCCCGTCTCCTGTCCATGATGTGTGTGTGTGTGTGTGGGGGGGGGGGGGGGGGGGGGGAGGGAGGGAGGGAGGGGGGGGGGGGGAATACGGTGTGGGTTGGGCTGTTCCCCAATTCGGCGGCGGCGGGAAATAACGGGATAGGCAGTGGGGGGTAGCGACGGACAGGAGCGGCGGGGCCTGACCGGGCCTGTCGGAATGGGGCGAAGCGACGGCCGGAGGGGAGGGAGCCTCGTGGGTCACACCCAGGAAGCTCGCCAGACGGGCATGCCGTTGCTATTCCCCCCCACCCGGGTTGGAGTGTCAGGCTGACCCAGATGGGGAGGGGGTGATGCAGACCTCTGGGGGGCGTGGAGGTGGGGGCGGCTCCGGGGGCGGATACCCCAGCCGCCCATTCCGAGCGCAACCCCACGAGAACACTTTGCCGTCGCCTGTGGGGGGGGGGGGGGGGGGAGGAGAGACGTCAGCAGGGTCATCTCGATATGGGGGCGCAAAATCGGCAGACCTGCAAGGGCGAGGGAGTGCTTCGGGCCGGAGGAGATGGCGGTGATGGTGGTGCCCATGGGGAAGTGCACCAAGCGGGGCAGGTAGACGGGCTGCGGGGAGTTCCCAAGGTTATGGACCGGTGAGATCGTGCCGAGACAAGACCTTATTGGAAGCCTCACCAATGCCCAACTCACCCAAGCACCCCGTCCCGAAAGAATAAACCGAGCCGTTTCCTGCCCGCGAGAATGCATTAGTTTGAATCATGAGGCCGCGAGAAAAAACAGACTCATGAGGACGAGAGAGTGATCAACGCCCCCGGCCACAGAAATGGCATGGCCACCACAGAGGGCCTTGATTGCGGCGAAAGACTCGACATACTTGGGAGCAAAAACTTCTTTGGTGACGTCGCCATGTCCCAATTGGCCCGAGTCAAGACTCCAGCCCCAAGTGTACAAATCCCCAGTTTCTAGGAAGAGGAGGCGTTGTTAGAGCCCCATCGAGACGCGTCTGAAAGACCGGTAACGGCCAAAGTATGACGAGATCCGCAAGCTGCAGAACGCACATGGCGTCCGGATAACTCTGAAACAAGTACAGGCGTCGCATGGTCCATGCGAGAGTTCTTGCCCTGGTTCCCAAGGCCTTCAAAAGCCCAGCCCCAGCTGATCAGCTGGGTTGGGTGAAACGAGTCCATCCCCTTCTCGTGGACATCATTCATGTCAGTCGGGGCAAGAGACCGACACTCCAATACAGACCAGAACACGCCCAGGGGCAAAGGAATAGCGAAAGTGCTTCGAAAAGCGAGCCTTGCTGACCCTGTGTTGAAGTTGCCAGTGTTCGTGCTTGCCGGGCAGCCGTTTTCTTTCTCCCCCCACCGTCTCAGGGCAACATAAAGCCGAAAGGACCCTCAAAAACACATTTGCCTGAATGTCTGGCAGGGTTTGCCCAAAATGCGGATCCTCAGATCTCGACCGGGATGGAGCCCGGGGCGACGTCATTTGCATGGTGTGCGGTTGGGTGCTCGAACAGAACACCATCGTTACTGAGGTCAGCTTCCAGGAGAACTCCAATGGAAGCTCTTCAGTCGTCGGCCAATTCGTGACTTCTCTCGGCAGTCTGTCTCACATCACCTTCATCCATCACATCAACCCTCGCCCCAGCTTCGAAGGGATCCTCCGGCCTTCCGGGGATGAAAGAAAGCCGCGAAATCACCATTCAAAACGGTCCGTACCGGGCACGCGCATCGGTCGATTTCACCCCGGTCCCTGTAGCTCGCCGGCGCATCGCCCAGATGGCCGGCGCCCTCGAGCTGACGGGGCATCACGTGGATGCTGCCACTCGCCTGTACATTCTCGCCATCCAGAACGGTTTCATCCTGGGCCGGCGCTCCGAGGTCGTCTGTGCGGCCTGCCTCTACATCGCCTGCCGACGCGAGAAGACCCCCAGTCTGCTTCACCCCTGGGGGTGATACACCCTGCTCACGACGATCACCCCCTTGGCCTCCCCCAGAGCTTCTCATCGACATTGCGGATGTCTTGCAAATTAACGTGCACATCCTGGGGTCGTGCTTCATCAAGTTCTGCCGGCGCCTGAATCTGAACCTCCCCATGGTCGATCCCTCCCTCTACATCCACCGGTTCGCGGCAAAGATGGTCCGGCCCCCCCCACCACCCATCTCCCGCACCTTCCGACTTTCCTCTCGGGGACCATCCACCTGGGGGAACAACCACCCACCACCGGGTCCCACCCATCCACCGGGGGTACGATCCACACCGATAGGGACCATCCACGCCGGGGGGGGGTGGAGCATCCATCAGGGTGGGTGGGAATCTCCCATGCTCCCGACCCACTTCAGCCAGACCGATGACACCCGGGGGACCAGTCGCCCATCCCCCCGGGTTCCCCGCACGAATTCGGGGGACCTGAAAGTGGCGGAATGGGCATCTCCTCGCACCCTCTCGACCCGCAGCCTCACTCGGGGATCCCTCGCCTCGCCGCCCGGTCCCCCCCCCCCCCCCCCCCCGGGTTCTCTGCAGGAATTCGGGGACAAGGTGCACCAGGTGGCCATGTCGGCCCTGCGGCTCGTCCAGCGGATGAAGCGCGACTGGATCGACAGCGGCCGCACACCCGCCGGCATCTGCGGCGCCGGTCCGGAGAGGCCTCCCCTCCGCCTCCCCTCTGCCTCCCCCCTCTGCCTCCCCTGGGCCACGGGCGCGTCTGGCTTTCGGAGGACGAGCCACCCACCACCACCACCTCCTCGCCCACCCGCCCCGCCACCCAGCCCTGCTCATTGCGGCCCGGATGCACGGCTTCCGACGGACCCAGCAGGAGATCGTCTCGGTGGTCAAGATCTGCGACCACACCCTCCGAAAACGGTCCGTCCGCCGGCACGCGTGGGAGTGACCAGGATTGCCTCACACCCCCGGTGGATCGCCCCCCCCCCCCCCCCCCTCCCCGCCCCCCACGCACACCCTCGTGCGGCTCTTCGTCCCATTCAACTCCTGGGTCGTCCACACCCCGCCCCCCCCCCCCCCCCCCCCCCCCATCCCCTCTCCATCCCTCCCCCTCCCCCAGTCTGCGGGACTTCGGGAGACGGCCTCGGCGCAGCTGACCCCGGAGGAGTTCGAGACGATCGACCTGGACCAGAGCGAGAACCCGCCCGCCTTCAAGCGGCTCCAGCAGCTCGAGAAGGCCCAGCGCGACCGGGAGGCCCAGACCAAGCGCCTGATGCTCGTCCAGGTCCGTCAAGTGGGGAGATGAAAGTGGGGAGATGAAATTGGATGGGGAAAAACGACACACAAACCGGCCGGCCTGTCCCAGCACACTCCGGCGCGGCGGGGTTCCAGAATCTTGCAGTTGGCCGGCCGGGGCGGATGCGTGCCGAGAGAAAGAAACATCGACAACCAAATCGGAGGCCGCCCACCACCATCACCTCATCATCATCATCTTCCCCCCCCCCCCCCCCCCCCCGCATCCCGCCCCCAGGAGGACGACGAGCCGGACAGCTTGGAATCGCTCGACCGCCAGCTGGACGGCGGCAGGCGGCGCCCGGCCAAGCCGAAGACCCCGCGCACACCCCGCCGCCGCGCCACTCCCCCCGCCAAGCAGCCGAAATCGCCCGCCCCGGCCCAGATCGTGGTGGCTGGCAAGATGGTTGCCCTGCTCGATGACGATGATGACGAGGAGGAGGACGAGGAGGGGAGGAGGGCGAAGAAGGGCAGGAAGGGCAAGAAGAAGACGAAGGCGGTCACCGTGCTCGATGATGATGATGGTGGTGGTGATGCCGCTGAGGGCAAGGCGGTGCCGGTCAAGATGGAGGCCGCCGCGGACGAGGGAGCACAGCCCACGGCACCGGTCTGTCTGCGTTGGGTCCATCCCTCGCGTGCATGTGGCGTGCCACCGGGTTGTCGGGTTCAGCGCTTAGCCACTGACGGAAGACTTCGGCGGCCTCCACCATCCTCCCCCCCCTACCCCCCATCCCCTGACGGGATCGCATTCTCACTCGCCCTTCGTCTTCTCGGCACAGCCCACCTCCCCTCCTCCACACTGCCATCCGTTCCCCACAAAACTCGGCGCTCCCTCCAGCCTCCTCCTCCCTCCATCCCACCCACCCTCCATCACCCTCCACCCTCCACCCTCCACCATCCACCCCCACCCCGTCCCGGCGCGGGCGCATCCCTCACCAACTCCTCGCTCACGGACCCCTTTGACCACCTCCCGCCCTCCGCAGGACCAGAAACCCTCATCCGATGCCCCTCGCAGCAGCACCCCCCACCCCGCCCCCCGACCAGAAGGCCGGCACCCCAACCCCAACCCCGGCACCCCAACCACCCCGGCCACCCCCGACCTTGTCAAAGCCGAGCCCGCGGTGCCCCGCGCCCGCCGCTCGAAGATGCGCTGGGTGGAATACGTCGAGACGGCACACGGGCGGGTCATCATGGACGATGTCCGTGCCTGGGCGGGTTGCTGGGCGGGTTGCTGGGCGGGTTGCTGGGCGGGTTGCTGGGCGGGTTGTTGCTGGGCGGGTTGCTGGGTGGATTGCTGGGGGGGGGGGAGGGGTTCGGGGCTTATCTCTCCATCACCACCATCCTCGTCTCATCCCCCCCCCCCCCCCCCTGTCTTCATCCCCCCTCCCCCGCCGCCGCCCCACAGGACGACGCTGCCGCCCCCACGACCCCCTCCCTGAAGCGTATCCGGGAGGACGTCCCCGACGGCCCCGACAGCGGCGACGAGCAGGAGGATCGTAAGATCGCAGCCGAGAAGGCCGCCCGCACCCCGCGCCGCGAGGAGGGCGCTCAGACCCCGCCTCCCTCACCCCTGGTCAAGTCGGACGGCCCCCTGGCCCCCGGCACGGCCATCCCCACCCCGCCGGCTGCTGGCGACCCCGCCAAGACCGAGCCGGGCGCAGCCCTGCCCATTGTCGTCAAGCGGGAGGCCGAGGTCTGCGCAGCACCGCCGCGCGAGCGGATCGTTGGCCGGGACCTCCGGCAGAACACCACGGAACACCGATGGGAGCCCGGCTCACATTTGCCCGGCTGTCCTTCCACCCCACCTGTGTGTGCGTGCTCTGTTTCTTGAAGTCCGAAAGCCATCATCGAGCTCGCTGATGCAACGCCCCACACAAACAACAAACAAGATGCAACGCCCCACACAAACCAGCTGCATCTTGTTTGTTGTTTGTGTGGGGCGTTGCATCTTGTTTGTTGTTTCCCCCGTCCCCCCGCCCCGCGCCCCCTGGTGGTGCTGCCCTCATCCGGGCTCAGCGAAGCCTCGCTTTTCTCTCGGCTCGGCTCCTCTGACCGTCGATCCAGCTGCCGCCCCCACGCGAGCCTCCTCACACAGACCCCCTGCTCCCCGCCCCCGCTCCCGCCCCCTGCACACCCCACCACCGCCCGTCCGCAGGCCATGCCCCCGCCCACCCCGCGCCCCCGCAGCGCCGCCGCGGATGGCAGCGACCTGAACGAGGCCGAGATCGAGCAGCTGGCCAACCGGGTGGCCACCCGGGGCGTGGGCGACCTGCTCGGCACGGGACCCGAGGCCTCGCCTGACGACGAGATGCCAAAGACGGCCCTCGAGTCTGCCTCCACTCCCCTCCTCACCTCCCCTCCCCTCCCCTCCCCTCCCCTCCTCCCCGCGCAGATGAGGAGGGGGGCATGGTGGTGGCATGTGGTGACGGTGGTGTCTGTGGTCGGAATCGCCACAGGGGGATGAATGCTGGGGCGTGACGGGCCCCGAGATGTTGCAGGGATGCGGCCTTCCCCCTTCCCCCTCTGAACTGACCCACCACCCGCCACCTCCTGCCCTGCCCCCGTCCGGCGCAGGTATGCTCCGCCCTTCGCCTCTGAATTGACACACCCATCGCACCCCCGCCCTCCCCTCCCTGCCCACCCACCCACCCCCCCCCCCCCCCCCACCCCCACCCCCCCGTGTGGCGCAGGTACGCGGCCTTCACGCTGCAGGGCGACCGGATCGAGGAGGAGATGGAGCGCACCCTCAAGGCGGGCGATCTCAACCAGGCCGAGCAGTCCCTCATCATGGGTCCGGCTGGCCGGCTCGGCTGGATGGGCTGGCTGGCCGGCTGGGGCGCTGATGTTCTGGTTGGTCGGGCGGTCCCTCTCGTGTCTGTGGGTACCGCTCTCATTCCTGCCCTTCCTGCTCCCGCCCCCGCCCCCGCCCCACTCCCCACTGCCTCCCCAGAGATGCACCGCAGCCCAGCGGCCTCTCCCCCGGCCCCGGGACGGCCGCAAGCCAGGCCAGCCAGCAGGGTGTCTCGGGGCCCTGCTGCCCTGGCCACGCCAAGCCCCACCGCCGCCACACAGCCGGCCCCGCCCGGGCTGCTGGAGGAGAGTCTTGATGACGTGGGCATTCCGGATGACGAGATTGAGATGTCTGCCCCCCCCCCCCCCCCCCCCTCCCCCCCCCGCAGACACCCACCCCAGAGCCCACTCTTTGTGGCCCGTCTGTCCACATTGGTCCACCCACCCACCCCCTGAAAAATCGGGCCCCGTTTTTTGGGAGACCCGCATCCACAAAATTCTGGTTGCTTTTCGGCACATCAACGGCCCTCCTTTTTCCGCCTCCCCAAATCCTCATCCGATGCGCGCCGCCTGTCCTGTGCGTGGGGGGGCGGGACGGGGCGGGGCGGGCAGGTACATCAACACCGATGAGGAGGTCCGGGCCAAGGCGGAGCTGTGGGACGCCATGTACCTCGACTTCCTCAAGGAGCTCGAAGGTCGTCCCCCCGCTCGCCCGCGGGGCAATAATCTCATGGGGATGCTGATGCCACGGGGGGATGTGGTCAGAGATTTGTGGGTCGATGATTGGGCGGAATGGTGATGGGTGATGGGTGATGGGTGATGGTTGATGGTGATGCCTCAGCAAGTTGTCTCACCGCCATGTGCTGTTGTTGGTTCGGGTGTGGGGGCGGTGGCGGCGCGTGGGCGGGGCGGGGGCGGCATCCCACAGAGAAGGCAAAAGCAAAGGCCGAGCGGGAGAAGACCAAGCCTCAGGTCCGAAACACCTTCCTCGCCCTCATCATCATATTCATCACCATCTTCCATTCATCTTCATCATCCCTTCTTCTTCATCATCCCTTCTTCTTCTTCTTTTTCTTCTTCTTCTTCTTCTTCTTCTTCTTCTTCTTCTTCTTTTCTTCATCATCCCTTCTTCTTCTTCTTCACCTTCTTCTTCTTCTTCTTCTTCTTCTTCTTCTTCTTCTTCTTCTTCTTCTTCTTCTTCTTCTTCTTCTTCTTCTTCTTCTTCTTCTTCTTCTTCTTCTTCATCATCATCCATTCTTCCCGATCATCACCCGATCATCCCAATATCACCCAATCATTATCCATTCTTCATCCATTCATCCATTCATCATCTTCTTCCTCCCCGCCAGCGGCACCGGCGCAAGAAGGCCGAGCCTGGTGCCGAGGGCGGCCCCGTGGCCCCGGAGAACGCCGCCGAGGCTGCCTCGCAGATGCTCCGCTCGCGGATGTCGGCCAAGATCAACTACCGAGCCCTCGAGGGCCTCTTCACCACCCCCGACCAGCAGACCCTCGACAGGGTCCGTGCCCCTCGGATGGTTGATGATGATCGGATGATCGGATGAGACGATGATGATCTGGATGATGATCTGGATGATGATGATGATCTGGATGATGATGATGATCTGGATGATGATGATGATGATGATGATGATGATGATGATGATGATGATGATGATTGGATGATGATGATGCTGATGTCGGATGATTGATGACGGATGATCGGATGATCGGATGATCGATCCTTCCTCATTCTCCTCTTCTCGTCATCGCCTTGGTTCCTGCAGCAAAGCGCCTTCTTCGGGGGCGAGGACGCGGCCGACCTGGTGGCCGCCTCGCCCAACCTGCCCCGCCCCGTCGCCATCACCCGGGAAGCCACCCTGTTCTCGCTGCCCTGGTCAACCCGCCTCAGTCCCCGTCCATGGGCACCGGTCGGCAGAAGCCCACACACACACACACACACACACACTTCATCAGTCGCCATCAGCATCAGTCCCCGCCCATCAGCATCAGATGGTGGATGGTGGTAACTGGGTATGAGGAGGGGATGAGGATGCGATGGTGGGTGGTGGTGGTGGTGGTGGTGGTGGTGGTGGTGGTGGTGGTGGTGGTGGTGATGATGATGATGATGATGATGATGATGATGATGATGATGATGATGATGATGATGATGATGATGATGATGATGAGATGATGATGATGATGATGATGATGATGATGATGATGATGATGATGATGATGATGATGATGACTGGATGATGATGATGATGATGAATGACATCATGATGATGATGATGATGATCGGACGATGATCGGACGATGATGTCCCCTCCCCCCCTCCCCCTCCCCCTCCGTCGCTCATCCTGTTGTGCGGCGCACGCTCATCACACGCTCATCCCACACATTCGCGCACCCACACGCAGGGCGTCTCTACTCCTCTGGGGCGGCGCCAGCCTCGCGTGCGCACTACTCGGCCCCCAAGCGGTCGTCCTTCTCCATGGCCGCCAAGGCCCCCGCCCGCCCCCAGCAGACCGGCCCGGCCGCGGCGGCCCAGGGGGATGCCGCACCCGTCGAGGAGGATGGCGGTGGGAACCAGGTCTGCCCAGCCGGGCATCTCTCGGGGTGGAGGCGAGTTGGTCCTCGCCGTCCCATCGCCATCATCATCTTGCATCATCATCACCCTCATCACCATCATCGCCATCATCATTCGTCATCATCGCCAATCATCATCCAGTCATCATCATCCAGTCGTCATCGTCATCATCATCATCATCATCATCATCATCGTCATCGTCATCATCATCATCCAATCAATCCGATCATCCGAACATTTGATCATCATCGTCTGGCTGCACTTCCCCTCTGCAGGACGACTACTACGGGGACGACGACGGCGGGGGCTACGCCGGCTACGGGGACGACTAAATCCACCAGTACAGCTGGTTGCCCCCCCCCCCCCCCACTCATTGTGCCGATCATCTTGTCATCTTGTCATGGGGCGATGAGACCTTCTCTGTCATTCGTCATCGGGATCGCCACGGCCCTCCCCCTGCCCCCCTGCCCGGGACGACAGGATGGGGGTCCACCCCACCCTCCCCAGAGCTCCCCCGCCCCTCCCCCGGACACCACGATTGTCGGACCTTTTTTCTGGGTCCCCGGAGACCCGGGTTCCGCCTCTCTCTCTGGGCGGGTGACAATCTGGGCGGGTGACAATCTGGGCGGGTGACAATCTGGGCGGGTGACAATCTGGGCGGGTGACAATCTGGGCGGGTGACAATCTGGGCGGGTGACAATCTGGGCGGGTGACAATCTGGGCGGGTGACAATCTGGGCGGGTGACAATCTGGGCGGGTGACAATCTGGGCGGGTGACAATCTGAGCGGGTGGCAATCTGGGCGGGTGGCAGACTCAGCCCCATTGTCGGAGAAAGGAAGGGATCGCATGATTATTATTGGAGACACGGAGAGAAAAACGGGGTTGAGGGAGAGGACTCGGAAGGAAGGAGGGAGGGAGGGAGGGAGGGAGGGAGGGGGGGGGGGGGAATGTGGGGCTCCGCAGATGCGAGACGCCCCACAAATGGTCAACAACCAACCCAAAAAACACCAACGCCAACACGCACCCGCTCCGCTGTGGGGTTCCGAAACGTGTGGGGGTGCTTCATACACTGAGGACAGAGAAAGGGTAGGAGGATGGAGAGATGCGGAGCCTACTGGGCCGCATCGAGGGTGTACAGGATATAGTCCCCGGAGATGGCCAGATCGAGGGTCTTCGTCCCCGTCTCAATGTCGACCGCCATCAGGTTCTGGCTGCCCGTCGTGCCCTGGCGCATCATGAAGTAGATCGCCCCGGACTTCTCCGAGAGGGCCCCGACGGCTGTCACCGGGGCCCAGTCGGCCGAGATGGGCTTTCCGACGGGGACGGTAGTACCCTGGGAGAGATCCGTCACGCGCAGGAGCTGCGTGGTCCCATCGGCCTGATTTTGTTCAAGATTGGTGAAGCGTGTGTGATTTCAAGTTCGCAGACCAGGGTCACCAAGAGGAAGAACTGCTGGGATGAGAGCCGGAACAGAATCAACTCAACACTGGCAACGTGGAGGGGCACCTTGAACGAGGTCCCATCGGCGAGGTCGAGCGCAAGGACCGCAGTGCCCTCCGAGTCCGGGAAGAAGACTAGGTTCTTGAGGGGGTTCATATCCGAGGGAAGACCCGCAGAGGGCTGGAAGGGAATCTTCACCAATGACTTGAACTTGCCATCGGCAGGAGTGTATTGGGCCACCTCAGGCGTGGAGTCGCTTTTCCGGGTATGCGCGTAAATGATGGCTTTGGTGGCTGTGAAAGGAGGATAGACGTTGTCGAACCAAAATTGAAAAGAAGCAGCAGACAAAAGTCAGAATCAAGAGAGTGCACAAGTGCAGTGTCGGGAAGGGAGATTGTGGAGAAATCAAGAGTTTCAAGGTTGAATTTCCACAAGGCCGGATCGTTGCCCGTTGACCAATAGAAAGATGGTGGGACCAACACAGAGATCCCAGCAAACGCCGGCGGGAAGGCTGAGATGGGATGGAGAGTGGTAATGTTCTTGTCTTGGAGTGAAATGCCTCCCAAATAGAAATTCATCATGCTCGAATCCGAGTATACAGTGTACAAATCGAAAGGAAGCGCAAAAATTGGGCTCAACAGGAGCAGAACGAACAAAAACGAGCGAGCGATCATTGGTGCGAACAGTGTCACCAACCCGGCGGTTTTCTCAGATGTTCCGGCACCGCGGCGGTGGCACGGGAACAGAGAATGGAGGTCAGCCAGAGAGCGAGGAGTGGACCAAAGAATGAGAAGGAAAGGATATTTAATTTTCTGCTCCGTGCCTTCTGGAAGTGTATGGATCCTTGGGCGGGAGCTTCTTGACCTCCTCAGGCGTGGCCAGCCGCAGATCTGGACGATTTTTTTACGAAGAAAAAAGCTGATCGTGAACACCCTGCCCCCACGCAAAGGAACGGGGGTGGTGCATGAGGGCGAGGGAAGACCTTCCATTCGATCGCCACAGAGGGCCGTCAAATGGTCGAGAATCGCCCCCTGACTCACATGCTATGTGGGTGGAAGGGGAATAAATAGACCCATCAGACCGATTCATTATGGGACAGTCCCATAACAAATTGGTGGGGCCACCCGCCCCAAAAGCAAGAAACCAGACCTGGGCAGCCCCGTCCCTGGCTTGCACGGCGGGGTCCAGCAGACAGGTTTGCCTGGGCTGCTCGTCGTGGCTGACCCCCTGGCGAGGCAGGGTGTACCGCAGGTTGGCCAGTCGGCCATCGCAGTGGCGCAGCCGGGCGCAGACAACCTCAGACGTATTGGCTGTTGGTGGTGGTGATGATGATGATGATGATGATGATGATGATGATCATGATGATCATGATGATGATGATCATGATGATGTGCGGGAGTGCAAATGAAAGTCGGTGCGCGCGCGCGTGTGCGTGTGGGGGGGGGGGGGGGGGTGATGCAGACAGCATGGGTTGGTCTTAATCTCGACATCGCCGCTGTGGACGGCGTCATGGCGCAGGGCAAGAACGGGTCGGCCGTTGAGCCGGATGACCTGGTTTTGTGTGTGCCGGGGCAAACCGGGGCCGGAGGGATGGTTGGTGTGGCAACCGAGATGCATGGATGGCGACGAGGGAGATCCATGACCAGAGAGAGGAAGGACACCGCAAGAAGGGCAGGCACAGGAAGCGCCATAGTCGAGCAGTGTCCCAGCCCAACATACGCAAGCAGGCACGTTGGTGTGAGACACAAATTGACACACACAACGCAAACACAACGCACACACACACAACGCACACACACACAACGCACACACACAGACAGACACCAACCGGCGAACCCGTCGCTCATCCCTCGTCCTTACAGACACAGACACATTGACAGACGCACACAGACACAGGCACAGGCACACACAGCATCGAGGGACCTTGAGGTAACGAGCCCAGCTGACGACCCCCTCGCAGCGTGGGCAGAGCAGCAGCAGCTTGTCGAAATCCAGTCGGGGCGGCCCGGGGCGGCTGGGGGCCGCATTCAGGGCGAGCAGCGGTGCGGGCAGCCCGCGGGGTGCCGATTTCTGAGGGGCGGGGAGAACAGATGCCCAATTTGCGCCCTCGCAAGGGCGCTGCCTCCCTGCCTGCGCCAATTGATGGGTGGGCCGTGTGGGGCAGACCGTGAATTGGCGCAGGGGCTCGAGTTCGGTAGGGAACAGTTCCGCACCCAGCTTCCGCATGCCGTCCGAGAAGAAGAACTGTCGTGCAGACCCCCCCGGTACCATCCACCCCCATCAACAAGGGGCAGCATCATCAATGGCTGCCGTGCAGGGTGGTGATGTCTGCGGGGGTCAATGCCACCGGGGTGATGTCTGCCGAGCGAGCCAACCAGTCTGTTTATGACCACGCGATGACCTTGTCGTTCACGTTTCAATCTGTGGAAGAGAGGGCGGCGGCGGCGGTGGTGGTGGTGGCAAACGGACCGAGGGCCGGTCGGGGGTGTGGTTGCTATAAAGGTACTGCAGGCACAGCCGAGCGCACTCCTTCTCGGCCTGCTTGATGGTCGATGCCCGGGCCAGGAAGTACTCGCTGGCTGTGTGCGTGTGCGTGTGTGTTGTACAGAAGCAGAAGCAAGAAGGACGATGTTGTGTGTGTGTGTGTGTGTGTGCGTGGGGGGGGGGGGGGTGATGATGATGAGAACTAGATGACGATGACGACGACTGGATGATTGGGCGATGACGATGCTGCTGCTGCTGCTGCTGCTGCTGCTGCTGCTGCTGATGGTGATGGTGATGGTGGTGATGATCGGGTGATGATGATGATGACTGGATGATGATGATGATGATGATGACGATGATGACGACGATGATGATGATGATGATGCTGCTGCTGCTGCTGCTGATGGAGGGAAGAGGTGGGGCACTCAGTGGCGGGTGGGGGCGTGCGCTGCTCCAGGGCGCCTGCCCGATTCGTGACGGCACACCACGGGACGCCCCTCTCGGCACACGCCTCACCGACGGACGCACGAGGGGGTTGTCCAGGCTCGAGTAGAACACCACCGGGGCGGTCACCGTCTGGGTATTGTAGAAGGCCGGCGCGTCCAGGTTCATCTTCTGCGGACACAGCCATCCAGAGAGGGATTCGGATTTCGTGAGCCACTTCTGGACCCCGGCCACATCCCCATCCGTGGGAGGGCTGGCTCTCTGGGGGGCAGGCGGACCATGGAGCACATGCAGACGAAGCACACTGGGGGGCAGGCAGACCATGTAGCAATGAGCCAGGAGGTTCTTGCCGTGGGCCATGATCCACGCGTGGACGCCGGGGTGGGCCTTCGGGTCGGGGAAGAAGATCCCCCCGCCCGGAGCGTACTTGGTCTCGGTCTGGATGGAACAGAGGGAGGATGTGAGTGGAATGGTGGTCGCTGGGTGATGGTGGCTGGCTGGGCGTACTTGGTCTCGGTGGATGGGCAGCAGGGAAGGGAACAGCAGCGCAGAGCGGGCATGATGATGATGATGATGATGATGATGATTGGATGGTGATGATTGGATGGTGATGATTGGATGGTGATGATTGGATGATGATGATGATGATGATGATGATGATGATGATGATGATGATGATGATGATGATGATGATGATGATGATGATGATGATGATGATGATGATGATGATGATGATGATGATGCGGATGATGATGATGCTGATGCTGATGATGCTGATTGGCTGATGATTGGCTGATGATTGGCTGATGATTGACTGATGATGATGATGATGATGATGATGATTCGATGGTGATGATTGGATGGTGATGATGCATGGATGGTGATGCCTAGGTGATGTGGGTGATCACCTGACCTGCCACACAGACCATGTCCTCGCGTTCCTCCCTGACGGGCCCATCGCCCACGGGGATGCGGGCCGGCTCCCGAGGTGCGGCCGGCTGTGGGTCGGTCAGCCCCAGGGGCAGCAGACTGGCCGCCTTCTGGCTTTGGCGCACCTGGCGGTCGGAAAGGATCAAAAGAAGAATGTGTGTGTGCGCGTCTGTGGAGTAACGAAGGAAAGAAGTAACGGGAAAACAAAAACCAGAGAGGTAGAAGAGACAGCACTGTGTGTGCGTGTCCGCGGCAGGTGGAATGCGCGAGTGTGTTGTGTGAGCGGAACACGATTACGTCCCCGATGTTTTGGGGACTGCGGGTCACTGGGCACACTTTCCGCACCGCCCCACCGCGGGACCATCTGTGACCTCTTTGCCTGGGTGTGCTGGGAGGTGGTGCTGTGTGGGTCGTGGGGGAACGAGACCTGCATCTCGACCAGCTCGCGTGGCCGTTCCATCGGCTGGTAGCTGCTGTTGGGCGCGCCGCCAGGGGGATCGTCAGCCTTCGGCTCGGGCGGGCCCCCTGCACACACGTGCACATTGGGCCCCCCAAACGCATGACGGGGCGGAATGTCACCGGGATGCCCTGCGGAAAGAATTTTGTTCCGGGGTTCTTCAAGACGGCATGATGGCGGAAATGTTATGGGAGGTATCCCATATTTTTTTTGGGAGAGGGACCAGGACAAATAGGCCGGGGGGCGGGCGGGACGGACAGTCATCGTCGCGGTGGCGATAATCCCATCTGCGTCCGCGACCTCTGTGGAGACCCACCCCCAGCCCCGGGGGGCAGAAAACCAGTGTGATGTCAATCATCACCGGGGGGTGTCGGGAAGATAGCACGGACCGGTACCCCCCGCGACAGCGTGACGGTGGCGATGACCCCCCATGTTCGTGGTCCGTCCAACGCATACTCGCGGGCAGATAATCATCGCGGGGCCGGAATTTGGCCATGTCCGGAAGGAATGCCGCGGGTGGCGGCAGTTTCTGGTCGGGGGTGGCGGGAGGGGCGGGCCGGAGGTGGTGGCGACGCTGGTGCTGGGGAAGGGTCGGTCGTGCCGTGGGTCCGTGCTGGGGAGAGATTCTGCAGATGGCGGACCGATTGTTGGTGGTTGGGGGAACGGTGGTCGGGGGGGGGGGGAGGCGGACGAGGTACAGAAAGATGAGGGTATGCGGGAGATGCGGGGTCTAGGGCGATGAGCGGACATCACCCCCGGACAACGGCACGGCAGGGAATGGACATGAATGTGGGATGATGAGTGGACATCACCCCTGGTAACGGGGGCTGGCATGAACATGGGACACCCCCGCCTCCAGGGGGTTGAGCAAACGACGAGTACGGGTTGGAGCATGGTATCCGGACAAACGCACACAACAACAACAACAACAACAACAACAACAACAACAACAACAACAACAACAACAACAACAACAACAACAACAACAACAACAACAACAACAACAACAACAACAACAACAACAGACCATGGTCCCTATGGGGGGACGGCTGCCGCCGGGGGGATGCAGACATGCCCCATGCGGCTCCAACCGGGGATGTCAACCGGCGGGGAGCGGCAGGCGCCGTCGGGGTGGGAGCGTCCGGCCAGGTGGTGGGATTGGAGGAGCTATTCCGGCGCTGCTGCTGGGGTGAAGGAGACCTGGGCGGTGCCGGGGTGGGAGCGGCCTCGGTGGCTGTTGCCCCGGTCGAGTAGACGGCGTGGCTGGGGGTGATGGAGGCCAGGATGGGCGGGCCCTCCATCCTGCGTAGCTGCTGCAGTGAGGCCGCCATTCGGCTCCGACCCCCCGGGGCTGTCGGCCCGGGTGCCGGCGGGGGGCGGGAGGCGGACGGTGTGGATCCGACCGGGGAGGAGGAGCGGGATGGGAGTGACGGGGACTGCCGGTCCCGGGATGCCCGGTGATGTGTGGACGAATGGTGGCTATGATGCCGGTGGTGGTGATGATGTCTGGAGGAGGAAGGGGGGGAGATTCCCCGATGGTGGTGGGAATGACCGGGGGAGAGCGACGAGCGCACCGGGGATGGTGAAAGTGACGACCGAGACCGCGGAGATGAATGTTTGGCAAATGGTAACGTGGGCAAATGTGGGCGTGGCGACAGCGGAGAGGATGGCGAGAAGGGGGATGATGGCGAATGATCGCGCCAGAATGATGGAGGGGGGGGGGGCGGGGGGGCGGGGGCGGAGATGGCGACCGAGATTTTCTGGATGAAGCGGCAGATGGTTCTTGGAAGTGGAATGGGGAAGATGGAGAGTGGGATCGGGTGGAAGAATGGTTCCGAGAGGAGGGCGAACGAGAACGCGAATGTTTCAAGTCACCCACTTGTGGCGGGCTCCTTGATCTGGAGTGGAAACGCGACCGACCCTGAGACTCCATCATCATCTCATCTTTTTTTGACGAGAAACTCAATCTGAACGTCCCCAAAGGTGATAGCGACCGACGGAATGGATGGATGAGCGTTACCTGTCGCATTATCACTCCAGATCAAGGAGCCCGCCACAAGTGGGCGACTTGAAACATTCGCGTTCTCGTTCGCCTTCTTTTTCCCAGCCCCGAGCCCACTCTCCCTCCTCCCCATTCCACTTTCAAGAACCATCGGCCACTTCCCGAAAGTCTCGCTCACCATCTCCGCCTCCGCCTCCTCCGCCACCATCACCGTCATTCCGGCGGCGCGATTATTCGCCATCCTCTCCCTTTGGGAGGTCATCGCCATCCTCTCCTCCTCCATCGCCACGCCCACGATCACCCACGTCACCATTCGGCGATTATTTGGCCTCACACTCCGCCCCAATGCCGTCTCAGAAGCCGTCACCACTGCGGGTGCCTCTCCACCGGACGGAGCCCCAGACCGGTTCCCCCCCTCATTCGCATTCCGGCGGCCGTCATCGCCACGGTCACAGCCACAGCCATGACCACAACCAGGGTCACACCCACCACAGCCAGGCTCTTACCCACCACCATGGGCACGGGCACGGCCACAGCCCACCATCCCACTCGCCCAGCCAGAGCCATCACCACCTCCGCTCCCCCCCCATGTCGCCACCATCCCCCGACCCTCGCACCGCAGCGGTGGAATCACACGCTCCGCCGGCACTCGGGCCGACAGCCCATGGGGGTCGGAGCCGCATGGCGGCCTCACTGGAGCAGCTGCGCCGGATGGAGGGCCCGCCCATCCTGGCCTCCATCACCCCCAGCCACGCCGTCTACTCGACCGGGGCATCCTCCAAGGCCGCTCCCACCCCGGCGCCCCCCAGGTCTCCCTCACCCCAACAGCAGCGCTGGAATAGCGGCTCCAACCCCGACGAGCGACCCGCGTCCCCCACCCGGCAACCGTTCTGCCCTCCCCGAGACCGGGGCGGCCCAGCAGCATTGAGTCACGAGCCGCCACGTCCGTATGCCAGCCGTCTGGTCTGGGGGTCCCTGCGGGTCCTTCTGGACAAGAGATGCACTTCGGTGGGCGTCGTCTTGGTGTCGTATTGTCATCGCCGTCTGCCCATCACCATCCAGTCGTTGTCGTCGTCATCGTCATCTCGCTCACCGCCGAATTGGCCGCTGCTGTGCCGCCAATGCCCTGCATGGTCCATCTCTTCTCCATCTCCTCCCTGGGGGGTGGAACCCAACAGGAGGCAGTCGCGACTTGGTCAAAACCGAACCCGCCGTCCCCCTGCGGCCCCCGCCGCCCATCGACACCCGCCAGCATTTCGCCAACCCGAACCGAATCCCCTGCGGCGCATCGCTTCCCTACGTGCCCCAGCACCAGCACCAGCAGTCGCTGGACCAGCAGCAGCATCTGGGTCCCGATCAGAAAATCAGGCGGCCTGCTGCGGCGCAGAGCGGGCTGGGGCCGCCTGCCGAACCTCGGGGGGACTGGGGCGGGGGCAGGGCCGGCGGCTTCAAGAAAAAATCAAAGTCTGGGGGATCGCCACCGTCATTACCCACCCCGGGGGTGGTTCGATCGGCTATTTTTCAAACTTTTTTCCTTCGATCGTCGGGGCACTGGATGGATGCAGAACCCACTATAAGGACCTCGATGCCGGTCCGTTCCTCCACTCTCTTTCTCTCTCTCCCCGATTTCCCCGAGACACACACACGCACTCGCACCATTCCTGCTTGTCTTTTGACCAGCCCCGGACGAGGACCGGCTGAAGATCCCCACCTTTGGGACCACATTCGCCGAGCACCTGTACGAGCAGTTCGAACGGCCCCTGGAGCTTGCCACCATGCAGGTCCGGAGGGGCGGGCTAGAGAGAGGGAGGGGCTCGGGGGGTGGAGGTGATGTGAATTTTGTGGAGGGGGCCCCAGGAGCTTGCCACCACGCAGGTCTGGTGGTGCGATCGCAGTCAAGACTTGCTTTGTTGTTGGGCTGGTCACTGTGATGATGGTTTTTTTTTTCTTGGAGGGCCGTTCTTAAGGATTGGAGCCGGGGAGAATAGTTATGGGACAGGGAGAAACCCATAATTTTCGGGGTTCGAGCCGGCTCGAAAGGTGTGGGACGGGGAGACGTTGGCCGATAGGAACGGTATGGGACAGGAAGAGGGACCCATGATGGGCGGGTTATTTTTTTGGGGGTATTCCGAGTCTTCATCATCGATCCAAGAGCCGCTGGAACAGCCTTTTGTTTTCGTGTGGCGCCAGGAGTTAGTTAATCGCTGGTTGTGCTGTGGCTCGGTTGCACCCGTCATGTTCCAAAAACCAAGGGGCTCATCATCATCTGCACCTGCGGCCTTTTTCATGTCCGGGCTCATTGGATTGTCACCTTCCGCTTCCGTGTCCTGCTTTGCCACCACCCGCTCCCCCAGGGCCGGAAACCTCGTGCCCTCAGACCGGCGGTCACAAAGGGCGAAAACCCGAATCTGGTCCCGCTGGGCATCACCCCGCTGTTTGGCACGCTGCCCCCCTCGTCAACAGCACCAACATCATCAACATCATCAACATCATCAACATCATCAACAGCAACGGCAACAGCAACAGCAACATCATCACCGGCGGCCAGCGGCGGTCCGGCGGGACCATCGCCCGATCTGCTGCCTCGAGTTCGCTCGGACATGGTCTGCCAGGCACCATTCATCCGCTCCCGCACCACGAGCCGATCAAACTCCCCGCACCTGCACGTCGGGGATCCCTTTTTGTTTGCCCTTTGCACTTTCCTTCTCCCTCTCCGGGTGGTCGCCCAGTCCCCTGACCCGGCCCTTTTATTTTTTCGGACGCTCGGCACTCCACGACCCACAGACGCCCAACGACATTCGGCTTGAGGGGATCTTCTTCCCTGTCCCAGACACGGACGCCGACAAGTGGATCATGAACCACGGGCGCAGCCTCCTCGACCACTGCTATACTGTCCGTCCTGCCTGCAGATCATCATCCAATCATCATCATCCAATCATCATCATCATCACCATCATCATCACCATCATCATCATCATCACCATCACCATCATCATCCAGTCATCATCATCCAGTCATCATCATTCTCCAATCATCCAATCATCATCATCATCACCATTCATCATCCTCCTCATCATCCTCATCATCATCCAAATCTCTCATCCTGGCATGACCTGCAGAAGATGAACAAGCCGCTTCCGGTCTTCTTCAACGAGCAGCTGGGGGACACCCCTGATGCGGCCTTCTGCTCGCAGATGACCAACCCCCTCGACCGTCCGTGCCCTAACCGCTTCCCGCGCCCTTGCCCCTTCCCTCTTCCCTTGAGCTGGGCTGGTGGCGGTGTCTGTCTCGCCGCGCTTTGTCTCCTTGCTCTTGATGCCTGTCGATCTTGCAGCTTGCGTGACCACCCGGAACTTCACTGCTGGCTGTTCTGGGATTTCCCGGGGTGTGTGTGGGAGGGGGAGGCACGGCCACCGATCCCCCATCGCCCTCTGCTGCGCTTTTACATGCTTCTTGATGGTTCTCGGGTGGGGGCATCCAACCGATACTTCATCTCATCCCCCTCTTCGTTGTGCCCTCTCTGTTGATGATCCTCCGGGAGGGAGCCAACTGGTACTACTTCATCTCATTGTTGGTGGGGCGGGGGCAGCCAACCGGTACTTCATCGCCCGGGGCCGCACGAAGAAGGAGGCCGAGAAGCAGTGCGCCCGCATCTGCCTGCAGTACCTCTTCGACCACAACTCCTCCAGCGCCCCCACGGTCCGCACACACCCCCCCACACACACACACACACAAATGAGATCACAAAAAAACCTGACACGGGCATGATTGAAAACTAGCAAAAACTGGGGCTTTTCGAGGAGCATCCCAACCATCTTTCAGTTGCTTGGCTGCTCGCTGTGGGGGCTTGTTCGGAGGCCGACATCTTCATCTTCGCCGGCAATGATTCTCCTCGAGATGTTTCAGCACCCCGACATGGGACGGCGCATGCTTGGGTGCCCCTCTTTGCCATCCGCCATGTATCACACAAACCCTCCCCTTTGTTCATCGCACCACGATAGTTTTTCTTCTCGGACCGGATGTGCAACATGGGCTCGTCGGAGTTCCCCCCGGAGCTGGCCGCCTTCCGCCAATTCACAGTCCGGCCATTTTTCGAATTTGAATTTAAACTCGTGTTTTTCGAAATCTTTCTTTCGCGATAACGCGCTGTCCCTCTTTAGAAAACGGCCCCGCGCAACATCCCAGCCAACCCCAACCCCCTGCCTCCCCCCGTTGCGACGACCGCTTCTCGCGGGCCGCCCCGGCTGGACGTGGAGAAGCTGCGGCTCTTCTGCCCTCAGTGCGGGGGTGAGGTCAGTTGGGCGCGCCACCTGAAGGTCCGTCCCTGCGGCCGTCCATCAACGCCCTTGCCGACTCATCCAACATCTGATGTTTTTCATTGTTGATCCTCTTCTTTTGGACTGTCTTCTTCCTCCCCCTGCAGGTCGTCCGGCTTGCGGGGAAGCCGCGACTTGCTCTCCAGCCGGAGGCGGCCCGGATCCACGACGCGGTCGTGAAGACCAACCCATTTGGTCGGTCGTCATCCCCCACACGGGGTTCTCTCCACTGTGTTTTCTCGTTTCCCCGCCTCCCCTGCACCTCACCTCATACGCTTCCTCCACTCGACCCGTGCAGCCAAAACCTCAGAGCTGGTGTGCGTCCGCTCCCGCAATTGCGGGGCTCGCCTGGGCAGTTTCCGCTACGTCGTTGCCGTTCAGGCCCCGGAGGGGTCAGCCGCACAGACCTGCCTGCTCCTTGACGGCAATATGGTCATCAAGGACGCCACCCCACAGGCTCAGGTCTGGTGGTTGTGCCCGTGGTGATATCGACCCCATCTTCCAATACCACCCCAACCACAGCTGGTGGCCCACGATGTTGTTCTGGAGCAGCTGGTGGGCACAGTGCCAAGCGAACAGTTGGAAGGTCCGTGAGAGCCAGATGATAGCCCGTTTCATTTCTCATGATTTCGTAGATTTACGCGACATCACGATCGAAGAGAGCCGACGACTTCCAAGAGACTTGACTGCTGGCTAATTTGTTCATGTTGCTGCTGTATCAGTATCTTTCATCAGAAAAAAAGCTGCCACGAGGACGGGACAACAGGAGACACGATCTCTCCGAACCGCGGGGCTGTTGCAGTTGGCCGGAAATTTGAATTTTCGAGGCAATGATGCCGATGGATTTTGACCTTTGTGGTTCGACTCTGTCCGTTGCACCAGTCTGTCCAAATCCGCGGCGTCCGCTGCCGGCGATACAGTGCATCTGACCCCCTGGAAAGAACCATTATTTTCTTGGCCCAACAAAATGGCAACACCTTCGCCCTCGCGAGTGAAGGCGGTCTGCACTCAAGAGATTTTTTTTCATTAATTCTTGTTTTAGCTTGCCCAAATGTTTTTATCGCCCGCGAAGCCAGCGGCCGCTCCAACTGAGCCTATACCAGTGTTGCGCCCGGCCACCACCACCTCCCCACCAGACCACTTTCTCCCCCGCCCTCCGTCATTTTCTTCGACCTCTCCCCCATCTCAACCACTTTCCTCTTCTCTGCCACCGGACCAATCTCATCCCGGACCATCGGAATCTGTAAATGAGCCGGCACCTCTATCTGCACCGCCAGATCATCAACGACCATCACCGAATCTTACTTCACCATCGCACCCGCCATCTGCATCGTCTGCCCGCGTGCTCCCGTCGCCGCATCTCCCGGCCCCCCGACCTGCTCCGTCGCACCACGTCTTGCCCGCTCTCTCTCCACCGCCCGCACAGCCTCAAGCCCCCCTGGCACCAGCCGCCACCCGCGAGGACCTTGCCGCGGTCCTGGAAGAGCAGCACCGGATCCGCGAGCAACTCGGGGCCCTGGGCGACTCGCTGTCCAAACTGCATGCGGCTATCACCCAGGTGACAGCCGCCCCAGCCCCCGGGGGTCCAGCCGCGGCCGCATCCACATCCGGCTCGTCGTCCGATGACTCAGGGAGCGTCTCAACGACGATGCACTCGGTGTCGGGGCCTATCCCCGTCCCCAATGTCAACGGTCTGCCACGCCCCGGTGGTTTTGTCTCTGATCAAATCTGCCCTCTTCCCGTCTTGCAGTGGCCACGGCTGTCCTGCCTGCCGGTCCCACCCCCCCGGACAATGACCACTCGGAGTCCGCCAGCACCCGCTCCGAGCCAGCCGGCCTGGCCACTTCGGGCTGCCCACCTGAGTTCGAATCCCGGCTACACACGCTATTTGCCGCCCAGCTGGAGAGCCTCACCTTGCTGCAGGTCTGCTGGGGCGCACAGCCGATTTGACCGCACAGTCCCACATCATTAACAGCCATTCAGCATCATGCCCGCATGCGACAAGACGCATGCCACCCAGACCCCCCTCCCACCCCACCCCCATCTCCCACTTCAACGACCATATCATCACCATCACCATCATCATCATCCACCATCATCATCATCATCATCATCATCATCATCATCATCATCATCATCATCATCCAATCATCACCATCATCATCATCATCATCATCATCATCATCATCATCATCATCATCATCATCATCATCATCATCATCATCATCATCATCATCATCATCATCATCATCATCATCATCATCATCATCATCATCATCCATCATCATCCGTCATCATTCAGCATCATCATCATCATCATCATCATCATCATCATCATCATCATCATCATCATCATCATCATCCAATCATCATCATCATCATCATCATCATCATCATCATCATCATCATCATCATCATCATCATCATCATCATCATCATCATCATCATCCAAGCATCATCATCATCATCCAAGCATCATCATCATCATCATCCAATCATCATCATCCAATCATATCCAATCATCACCCAAGCATCACCCAAGCATCATCCAATCATCAACATCATCCAATCATGATCACTACGTACCACCATCCCCAGGGCCGAGCGACGAAGGTCCAGATCAACGACACGGTGGCCGCCCTCGAGGCTCGGCTGGCGGAAATCTCCGGGGCACTGGAGACCCGACTGGCGGCGACCACCGGGGCACTGGAGACCCGAATGGAGAGCCGGATGGTGGCTGCCACCGGGGCACTGGAGACCCGGGTCGGGGCGGTCGAGGGCCTGGTTGAGCGGGCCGCCAAAGGGCAGGACGACCTCGGGGCGGCCCTGGGCGCCCGTGTGGAGGCCCTGCAGGTTCGTCGAAACGCACTTTCTGCTCTGCTCTCGGGAACACGGGGGTCCCCCGACCGTTCTCACCTTCATCTCCACCACCCAGCCCCCCACCCCTCACCCCTCAGGATCACATGGGCACCACCGTGGGCGCCCTCGAGGACGGCCTCCGTGCCCAGATGGCAGCCAGCATCTCGGCCCTCGAGGACCGCCTCCTCGCCCACACGGCCCCCGCATCCGCACCGCCGCCACCACCCGTGTCCGGCCAGCCGACAGAGCAGGCTCAAGTCCCGCCCCCGGGACTGGCGGCCCTCATCGACGAGCGGCTGGCGCCCCTGGAGGAACAGATTGTGTCGCGACTGGGCGAGCGGCTATCCCCCATGGAGGAGCGCCTGACAGCAACACTGGGCGAGCGGCTCTCCCCCCTGGCGGAGCAGATCGCGGCTCGTCTTGGCGCGCGACTCTCACCCCTGGAGGAGCAGATTGTGTCGCGACTGGGCGAGCGGCTATCACCCCTGGAGGAGCGGATCGTTGCTCGGGTGACATCCGCCATGGCCGAGCGGCTCTCCCCCCTGGCCGATCAGATCCTTGCCGGGGTGACATGCTCGCTGGACGCGCGGCTCCAACCCCTGGCCGACCAGATCGCGCGGCTCCAACCCCAGGCCGCTCCCGCTGCAGCAGCCGACCAGCAGCCGCCCAACACGAGCGCGGCCGCCTTCCAGCAGGCCCTCGAGGCGACCGAGGGCCGGATTCTGCAGGCCCTGCAATCAGCACCATCGGTGCGCCAGGCGGGTGACCAAGGCACCAGCGAGGCGGTCGTGCGGGCCCTCGAGGCGACCGAGGGCCGGATTCTGCAGGCCCTGCGCGACCCAGCCGCGAAGCCACAGCCGCCGGCCGACCAGACAACCCTAACCCTCCTCGTGCAGTCCATCATCGAGCAGGCCGAATCCCGCCTTCAGCAGGCCATCCGCGCTGGCCAGACCCCTCCGGAGGCCCTCGTGCGGTGCCTCGAGCCAGCCGAGGCCCGCGTGCTGCAGGCCATGCGCGACGGTGCCCCGATGCGACATCTTGCTGCGGATCCTGCTGCCCCGCGTGTGGCGGCTGATGGTGCTGCGGCTGCCGGGGGTGCTGGCGGGGCGGTGGTGGGCGGGGGGGACGCGGCCGAGGGCCAGGCCGGGGCGCCGGCCACGGGGATCCAGCAGTTGGCCGGACCGGCGGCAGTCTGCGAACCCACCATGCCGGCAGTGGTCTGCGGGCGGGGGTTTGGATGGCTGGGCAGGGGCGAGACCCGACAAGCAGGAGATGACGATTGGTTTTTTCGTTCTTTCTGTTGCATGTCGGTCCCAAAGGGTGGGCAGGTCGACCGCACCGCGGCTCTCATTGTTTGTTTGTTTCTGTGTCTTGTCTCTCCCTCCGGGGGGGGTTCGACCTTCTCATGGCTGGCGTTTTTTTTTTTTTTTTTGAATCTGTCCCCCAAAGGCGGCTCCCTCCGGGGAGATCGACCGCGCGTCGGCCGCCGGGCCACAGGCCCCGGACTCACCCGCCTCCTCCATCGGCTCGCCGGCCCCCGTCGAGGTCTGTCCTTGTGGGTCTCCATCGGCATTTTGCCATCATCATCATCCAATCATCCAAGCACCATCACCATCATCATCCAACCACCAATCACCATCATCATCATCTTTCTCATCCCAACCTGATCGTCTCTGTTGCCCACCCCCACCCCCACCCCCACCCCAGGTGACGCCCTCTTCGCCCCTCGGCGCCGCGAGAGCTCCCGTCGCACGCGTCGTGCCACATCCCGGCTGGCCCAGCCGTCCACCGTCTCCACCGACCCCGCCCCCTCACCTGCCACACCCTCCCAGGACCTCGGCACCCCAGGTGGCTCGCCCCCCGTGCAGGAGGTCTCCCCGTTGCCCCTCACCCAGCAGCCCGCGCAGCTCATGCCGCCCCCACCGGGGGCAGGGCGGCACCAGGTGGCTGTTCCACAACAGTCCCAGGCGGCTATCACCCCTCCGACCGAACAGGCGACTATCACCGATCTCACCCCTCCTGCCACCCAAGCGGCTATCCCCCAGGTGGCTATCCCCCCAACCGACCAGGTGGCGATCCCCTCGCCCCCGGCCGCTATCTCCCCCGCCTTCACCGCCTCACCGCCCACCACCACCACCACCACCACCGACCCGGCGCGGCACAAGCGGGCATGCTCGTCCCCTTTCGACAGGGTGCCCGTGTCTGCGGGGATGCAGGCGGAGCTCGCCATGGGTATGTCACCCGGGGCGCCCTCGATCAGGTTCAAGGCCATGGCCGCATATTGGGTCCGTCTTTGTCTGTGTGTGCGTCTCTGCGTCTCTGTGTCCCGATGTGTCCCAATGTGTCCCGATGTGTCCCGATGTGTCCCGATGTATGTGTCCCTATGTGTCTCTATGTCTCTATGTGTATGTGTCAAAGCCTCTCCATGGGGGATGTCACTGGGGGCGCCATCGGTCAGGTTCAAGGGCGTCTGTGCGTCAATGCGTCTCTTATGCAGCTCTCTGTCGGTGTGTCTCGATGTGTCCCACGCCCGTCTGTCCGTCCCCTCACCCAGCCTGTCCCCCCCACCCCCCACCCCCCACGCACACACACACACACACACACACACACACACACAGGACTTCAACACGCCGCCCAGTCCTGCCTCGGGCCCTGGGTCCTCCTCGGGTACCCCGGAGCCGCTGCTCAGCCTCACCCTGCCCGAGCCCTCGCCGCCCCTGCCGCCATCATCGGCCTCATCATCACCCCCGCGATCACCCCCGGCATCACCGGCTCCGGCTCCGGCTCCGGCTCCGGCTCCGACTCCGGCTCCGGCTCCGGCTCCGGCTCCGGCTCCTGCTCCTGCTCCTGCTCCTGCTCCTGCCGCTGACGATGGTGCGGTGCCGGCGACCACGGCGGCGGAATCTGCCGAGTCGCAGCCACAGCAACAACAAGAGCCACAGCCGCAGCAGCATGTAGAGCAGCAACCACAACCACAACAACCACAACCACAACATCAGGAACAGCCGCAGCCGCAGCAAGAGCAACACCAAGAGCAGCAACAACAACAACAGCAACAAGAGCAACAACAACAGCAACAAGAGCAGCCTCAGCACCACGATCAGCAAGAGCAGCAGCCGCCTGAAAAGCAGCCCGTTTCGGAGCCGTCCACGCCCACTGCGGCGGACAGCAAGGCCGAGCCGGTTCCGGCACCGCCCGTCAGTGGGCCCCCCGCGTCGGCTGGGGGCGACGGCGGCGAGCGGCCGAGTGGGGCGGCGGTCTGCATTGTGTCATGTGTGCGTGTGCGGTGGGGGGCCATTCCTTCATCCCCATGTGTATTCACGCCCTTCCCTCCTCTGCCCCTGCCCTCTGCTCTGTTCGCTTCTGCGTTCTCTGCCCCCCGTCCTTTGCTTTGCCCCGCCCTCGCCCTGTCGTCTTCCTCTCTGCTCCCTCTTCTGCTTTCCCCTGCCCCTGCCCCCTGCCCCTGCCCCCTGCCTGCCCCCTGCCCCCTGCCTGCCCCCTGCCCCCTGCCCCTGCCCCCTGCCCCCTGCCCCTGCCCCTGCCCCCTGCCCCTGCCCCCTGCCCCCTGCCTCTGCCCTCTGCCCTCTGCCCCTGCCCCCTGCCCTCTGCCCTGCCCCCTGCCCTCTGCCCCCTGCCCTCTGCCCCCTGCCCTGTTCGCTTCTGGTTTCTCTGCCCCCTGCTGTCCTCTGCCCCCGGCCTGCCATCTGCCCTGTCGTCTTCCTCTCTGCTCCCTGTCCTCTGCCCTCTGTCCTTCTGCCGTCATGACCCCGGTGCCGGCCCCACCCAGGAGGCGGAGGCGCTGCCTGCCCCCAAGGGGCCGCTCACCATCGACCGCAGGCGGCAGCTGCAGCGCCACCGTGCGAATGTATACCAGGAATTGGTCCGCCCCCCCATGGCAGAGTGTCCTTTGGACAGTGCGAATGTATACCAGGAATTGGCCCGCCCTTCATCACTATCACGGGACGGGCATCGTGACATTCGGACGGAGAGGACAGAGAAGAAGAAGAAGAAGGGGCCGGCGGTCACGAGCGGACGGCATCCAGGAATTCCCCGCCCGCCCACACAGAACCAGATGACGATGGGATGATGGTGGTGATGGTGATGATGGTGATTGGACGATGATGATGATTGGAGGATGACGGACGGGACGGACCCGGCTGGACTCGGCCGACCCAAACTGACAGGGCGTCAAACCATCGGATAAAGCTGCTCGCACACACCACACACACCACAGACACCCCAGCTGGACTTCTCAAACAGCCACCCAGCTGGACACGGAGGGGCGCCTTCATATCGAGACTCACCCTCACCCTCAGCCCTCTAATGACACCAACAACACACAGAAACCCATCGATCAAGCTCAAAATCCCTTCCTCATCCCTCATTGTCTCTCGCCTTGCCCCACAATCATCTCACTCACACCCAACGCACGCCAGCTGGACACGGAGGGCGCCTACATCGAGAAGCTCAAGTCCCTGGAGCGGCTCTTCATCGGGCCCCTCGAGCGGGTCCTCAGCCCCGACGAGATGCGGTCCTGCTTCCCCGAGGTGTCCACCATCCGCAAACTCAACGAGAAGCTGCTCCTGCTCCTGATGACCGCCGCGGGGGCCTTCCAACCGCCTCCGGCGGCTACGGCCGGGGCGGGAGCCGCATCACCGACTGCCGGCGGGGAGGCGCCCGCGGAGTCGGGCGGGGACGGGGCAGGGGAGGTGGTTGAGACGCCCATGTCCGCCCAGCTGGCGCAGAAGGTCAAGAGGCTCACGCAGGGGCTGGCATTCCTGAAGTGCTACATCCCGTCCGTATGCGTGGGTGCGTGTGTCTGTGTGTGTCTGTGTGTGTCTGTGTCTGTGTGTGTCTGTGTCTGTGTCTGTGTCTGCCGTCAAAAACAGAAAGGAAGAATGTGTGTGTGTTTGTGCGTTTGTGTGTGTATGCGTTTGTGTGCGTGTGTGTGTGTGTGTGGGGGGGGGGGGGGGGGTCGGCCTTCCCTTGGCAGCATCTCACTGCGGTCTGTGTGTCGGGTCTGGGATGGATGTGATGTGGCGGTGGTCTGACGGGATGGCGGGCGGGTGGGCGATGATGGGTGTGTCGTGCAGGTACATCAACAACTACATGACCGCCCAGCGGACCCTGAACGCCCTCAAGTCC
This sequence comes from Paratrimastix pyriformis, assembly GCA_027972325.1. Taxonomy (NCBI): domain Eukaryota; phylum Preaxostyla; family Paratrimastigidae; genus Paratrimastix; species Paratrimastix pyriformis. The sequence continues at coordinate 286,162 of JAPMOS010000032.1, read as the reverse complement.
TCCCGTTCGGCGGTGCGCGACTTGATCAAGGTGCGTGGTGATGACCCCGACCTCCTCACCCCCCCCCCCCCTCCCCCTCCCCCCCTCCCCCCCCCCCCCCCCCACACACACACACACACACACTGCTGTCTCTTCTACCTCTCTGGTTTTTGTTTTATTTTCCCGTTACTTCGTTCCTTCTTTACTCGACACACACACGTGAAGGAATGTTTTCGGGGCGGTGCCGGGCCTTCCTCTTTTCACCTCCCTCATCTGTGCTGTCTGGCCGTGTGTCTGTGCTGTCTGTGTCTGTCTGTCTGTCTGTCTGTCTGTCTGTCTGTCTTGTCTGCCTCCTCGTGTGTCTGGCGGTCTTTGTGTCTGTGTGCCTGGTGTGTGCTTGTGTCACTGTGTCTGGCTGGCTGGCTGGCTGGCTGGTTGTCATTTCTCTCGACCGCAGGCCGGTGAGGCCGACCCGTCTGCAGGTGGCCACGACCTCGCCTCCTTCCTGATCAGCCCCGTCCAGCGCATCCCACGCTACGAGCTGCTCTTCAAGGCCCGCGCCGCCACCCACCCTCCCTCCGTGCATCAACTGTTTTTTTCCTTGTCGCTTTTTCCTGGTCAAGTGCTTGTGCACAACAAACACGAGGAAGGAAGGTTGTTGTGTGTTTCGCATTTGTGATGGGAGCGCAGCGAATGTGGCTGTCCAATTTGGGTTGATTGGGTTGTTGCATGGTTTTTGGCGCGCTCACCGCGTTTTTCTCCTCTTTCTCTGCTGCTGCTGCTGCTGCTGCTGCTGCTGCTGCTGCTGCTGCTGCTGCTGCTGTTGTTGTTGTTGTTGTTGTTGTTGTTGTTGTTGTTGTCGCTGTTTCCAACGGGGCATCTTGTAGGAAATGCTGAAAGTCACGCCGCTCGACCACTCCACACGGCCCGTCATCGAGGCCTGTTTCACATCCGTTCGCGCGGTCCGCTGCCCCTCCCTCCCTCCCTCCCTCCCCCCATTCCCATGCCCCATTTCGTGCAGTTGGTGAGATCAGACGCGGCCTGTGATCACACCCATCCACCACCTCCCTGTTCTGATGACGCACACCCAGGTGTGACCCAGGCGATCAACAGTCGTGCCCACATCTATACCCTCTCCCTGTTCTGATGGCGCGCATACACACTCACGCCCTCTGTATGGCACACACCCCCTCTGTATGGCACACACTCACGCCTTCTGTTTGACACACACTCACGCACACACAGGTGGCCCAGGTGATCAACAGCCGTGCCCGCGATTCGGACAATGTCGAGCAGTTTTACGCAGTGGCGACCGACCTCGGGCTCATCAACGAGGTCCGTCCCCCGTCCCCTGTTGCTGGGTGTTGCACTGTGATGCGTGAGCCCCTGCGCGGATTTGTATGTGTGTGTGCGCGCGCACGCTGATTAACATGTGTGCGTATGTGTGTTCGGGCTCGCTCATCACCGAGGCCCGTCCTCTTAAGTGTTCCTGTGCCATACCTGTGTCACGCAGTTTTCTGTGTTTTCATGCGTAGTAACCCCGGTTCAGTGCTTGACCGACTGTCTGCCTGTTCGCGTCTGTTGGCCTGATGGAGCCTGTTGATTGTGGCGCTTCCCTCGCGGATTCTCCCTTTTTGAATCGACAGGTGTGGCGGGAGGGTCTGCGCTGCTGTCTCTGTATCTGCTCTGGCTCCTGGGTGTTTATCGGGGGGTCTGTTTCGTTGTGTTCTGCACCCCGCCCCTTCTGATCCGCCGCCAGGATTTTCTGCTGCCATGGCGGCGCTTCGAGCGCCAGGGGCCCGTGATCTTCCATCCCGTGCCCACCACGCCTGCCGCCACCGCCACTCCACGACGCGACTCGAAACCCGCAGAGGAGTCCCAGTCTGCCGTCCTTTTGGATGAGGATGAGGATGAGGATGAGAGGATGATCATGATGACTGGATGATGACTGGATGATGACTAGATGATGACTGGATGATGACTGGATGATGATGATGACGGATGATCTGGATGATGATAATGATGATTGATGATGATGATTGGGGTGGTGATGATCAGGATGATCGGATGATCGGATGATCGGATGATCGGATGATCGGATGATCGGCTCTGCGTTTCCACCCACACTCACATCCCCACCCCGCCGTCCGGGTGGCAACAGGGAGCTGTTCCTCTTCACGGACTGCATCGTGACGGCCACCCGCAAACGGCGCCACCGGGCACCACCCCGGTTTGAGCCCATTGAACAGATCTCCCTCGATTACGTCTTTGCGGAGCTGGGCCGCTCCCTGGGGGTGACGCTCGCCGAGGGAGATGGTCCGTTCTCCATGAGTATGTTGCCTGGGGTGACATATTCATGTTTCGCCCCTTTCTTGCTCCACACAGACGCGATTGAAACGGAAGATTTTGTGGTGGCTATTACCCCGGAGCCACTGGATGCGGCTCTCATGGCCCGGCGGCCTCAATTCGAACAAGCCAGAGTCCTGTCGTTTACGGCGCCAAGCAAGGCCGATGCGCGCGCCTGGGTTGATGCGATCAACAGCCGAGCCACGCACACTATCAACAAAAGGCTGACGTTTGGCAAGGCAACTCTGTCACCACCCTCGTCCAGGGGAGGTGATGACCAGACATCGCAACATACGCCACAGAACGCTGTAAGAGAGGAAAAGGCACAGCAGTAGGCGAAATATTTTTTTTCTTTTTCGGATAGATAGCATTTTATGCGTTTGTGCGTTGTAAATACGATGACGCTCGCCGCCAGGACAAATTTTTAAGTTTGCTGTTCGAGCGCGGGCAGATGCCACCCAAAAAACCCCATCTCGCCGGCAAGAACCTGGTGTGCTGCTGGGTCTGGATTGATTGCAATTCTCCTGCTCATCATAACCGGACCCATCTCTATCATGTCCCGACCGGAAATCAGGGCCGTTGCCTCACTGGCCCCCAGCCCGCACCATCAATATGCGCCTACATGTTTATTGTAGTTTTTGCGGTTTTTGGATTTGTTTGCCTCTGGCCAGTTATTCCAATTTGGGCAGCTATTCTGGAGTTTCTTTACGGAGTCGTTTTTTTGACCATCATCTATTGGAGTGTTGTGTGCACCGGTCTGCGGAGGCTCCTTCGTGGGCGTGGTCTTCCAACAATCCACCGCAGATCCTGGGATTGTCCCTCGTTGGTATCAGCTCCCCCCCGACTCCCCACTCCTGGTTCCGCCACCCACCACTGCCGAGGCAGGTCTCGCCGATGCAGCCACCCAATCCTCCCTGACTCGGCTCCCGCAAGGCCATGATTCCGACGACGACGAGCTTCCACATCTTCCTCTTGACCTGCCACTCCGGCGGTCGCCTCCCCAGACAATCGTTCCTTCTCCATCTCCAGACTCTCTTCCTGTGAGCACCAACGAGGGAAGCTCCCCTTCCTCTGTCCATTCCACGAATTGGCTGCTTGAAGAAGGCGGCACTGATGAAAACCATCTCCCAGCCATTCTCACGCGCACGGATGACTCCCCCGCGTCTGTGAAATCCCCCGCTTTCGGCAGGTTCATTTTCTTTTTTCCTGCAGCCAGCACAAAGAGAGCGCCGCCCCGACGCCTGCGCCATCCACTCTGTCGACTAAGCCCGCCAATTCTCGTGTTGTTGGTGGGAAGTGGTGCCAGGTCGATTTCCCCTGCGCTAGAGGTTACAATCACCCATCATTCGTAGGTTTGCAAAATTTACCGGCCACCGGGCTGCAAGCATTGCTACGACTGTTCGTCTTATTTTCGGTTCAGACCCGACCTCACCATTCTCTTTCAGGTGATAACTGCGTTTTGGGTTTCGACCACCACTGCGGGGTCTGCCCCTCTTTTCATTCATTTGCCCACTCAACCCTGGGTTCTGTAGGTTCTGAATAACTGTCTGCTGTCTGGTTGCTGCTGCTCTTTATTTCTGTTGTGGTAGGTATTGCCGCGCGCAATCACGGGCTCTTTATGTGGTCCGTCTGTGCTGTTTGCTCTACGCTCCACTCTTCCCCATCGTCATCCTCACCCACCCACCAGCCACCTCTCCATCTCTCATCATTGCTCCCTTCTCGATTCCATTCCGCATCTCCAGGATGCTGATCAGCGTGTCCACTGGTGCTATTATGTACGGGCTGACTGCCCTCTGGGTGATCGCCCTCAAGATCTCCGCGGGGGAGTCTCTCGTTAACGTCCTCGCCGATTCGCCGTTGCTCCTCATGGTCATGGTCTTTGCTGCTGCATTGGCTCTGCCTCTCCTGGGCTTTGGCTGTTTCCAGGTCTGCCCCGAGGCTTCCTGTAGCCTTCAGTCAGCTCTTCCGACATTCAGATCGGCCTTGTTTGCCGGGGCCGTAAAACTGTCGAGCTGATTTACGGGGCCAGCGCCTCCGAACATCGCGACCCCAATATTTCCTGTCCGACCCGCGTCCTTCGCCGCATCTGCGCCCGCGATCAGTCCCTCATGGCCTATCCCTTCGTCCCCAGCCCACGCTTCTGCCCGCAAAAGGTGCACGCGACCCAACCGACCCACCCAAGCGACGTCGATGCTGCACTTGCTTCCGTCCCTCCTGCGGGCGGGGTGGTGGAGATGAGCACGACCCAACGAACAGCAGAGCTCGACAGAACCGAAGCGGCAGAGCAGCGTGTAGATTAACAGCCCCCTCGCCCCCCCCCTTCTCTTCCGGGACCAATCCTTTGTGCGGTTTTCGACTGACAGAGAACCCCGTTTCTTTCCTCGACGGAAACGTAAACCCGACCAACTTCACGTTGCCGGTGCTGTGCCAGGGAGTGTGTCTCCCCCTGGCGGTTGTCGCTCGAGCAGCCCCCAAAGCTGGTTGGCCACCGCGACCGCGCCTGCCGGGGTGCCGGTGCTCTCCAAGTTAAAAGGCACAAGCTCCGGTGCCACCCTGCTGATGACTGCGCGCAGCCGGACAATCGCCGGAAAACGGGTCAGGAACCGGGGAGAGGACGAAAACAACAGACATCCTTGAACACGCCCCTTGGGTGTCTCGTAGTCCCACTTGATCCCGCTGATGGTTTCGTAGAGCTGCCGCTCATGTCGCAACCGCGTGTGTCCGTTGGTAATCCGCTCACGCAGCTGTTGCTCCTGGGTGGAGAGTTGTGCGATTTCATCCCGAATGGAAGAGAGGCACTCCCTCGATCGAGTACAAAAGGAAAAGCTGGAGTGAAGGGAAATGCGTTGAGGACGAAGAAATTGGGGACGATGGGAGGCATGCGGTCGATATGTTATCTGTTCCTGAAGCCTGCGGATTCCTTCCTTGGTATCTGCTTGCTCTTTGTCGAGCTGACTGAGCCGAGCTTTTTGGCTTTGCTCGTTCTGGCTCTCAGCCTTGACAGCCTGGTCCTCCAGCTGGCGAATCTCGGTCTCACGTTCTGGGACGATCGAATGGCCGCGAGGAGAAAAAGATCGGACCTGTTGTTACTTTCCTGACTTCGTCTCGTTTCGCATCGAGCATGGCCCGAAGTTGTTGTGTATCTGTCCGGATGCGCAATAATCTTTGAGCGTCCTTATCGTCGAATAGCCTGATCGCATCTTGAACCAATGTGATAATCAGTGAAAGCTTGTTGTCGTTTATTTTATCGTCCGACATTGGGGAAGGTGGGTGATTGAAACAATTCAAACCCCTGGATTAACCTCGCTCACCGTCGGCCAGCCCCACGCGCACGAAACAGCGCAGGCTGCTTTCCGTCCCGTCCCGCTTGTGTCACAGCCCGTCTCCGTCGAATCAGTTCCGCCCGAGTAATCAGTTTCCTTTCGTATGTCGTCTTCACAGTCTCGTTCCCGCGATCTTTCGGCCGCAAATCTCGCGTCATACTCTGGGGCTTACATTATCCCGCTATTCAAGAAGCTCGTGGCCAAATTCACACCCACATCTTCTGCTGGTCTGTCTTTTGAAGTGGCACGCCTTCACCTTTGCCTCTCATTTATCTTCCCTCCTGGGCAGCTCAAAACCCTGAAACGGGCAAGAAGTTGCAAGAAGTTCACACAACCATCGAACATATCCTTCATTTGGTGCCATCTTCCAACGCTCCTCTCTTCGATATCCTTGCCGATGCTTTTCCTCACCGGCGAATCGACCTCGAAACGCAACGCTTTTTCCTGAGCAATTTGCTCAGCGTTTGCACATATTCTCCAATCTTGCACGATCGGATCGTTGGTCTCATTGTTGATCGACTTCTCGAAATCGATGTCTGTTCTCGTGTGCTGTCCCTTTTCCGAACAAACAACTCCCCCACCGCCGACCTTTTAGGTTGAATTGGAGGATATTGAGGATGCATCGGATCCTGAAGCTGCTCTCGGGCTCGACGAACAACGCGCCCACCAACAAGTCCGCCGCACTTTCGCTCGGTCTTTCGTTCTCATCTCGCTTTCTCAGATGGAGGTGCGCGCTCTTGCCGAAAAGTTGGATGTCATGATGGAAATGATGCTTGCTTACCTCTCAGCCACCTTCCGAGCGGCGCCCCGCCGCCGGATGCCACCGCCCGCCGCCCGTACCACCGCCGCAGTCCCCCGCCCTGCGACGCGCACCAACCCCGCCCAACCCCGCATGCCATCCACCCTTGCCACCTCGACCCTGGCCATCCCCCGCATCGCATCTGGATCCCAATCTCGGGCCATCCCAATACGAGCCCGCCCCGAGCCGGAATCGCCCGCGGTTGACGAGACCCTGGGGACCTCTGTCGGAATGGCCATGTCCCCGCTCGTCTCCCCATTGCCTGTGAACCCAGCCACGGATATCAGTCGGAGCTACTCGACCTCCTTCGAGGCAGGGACCTCCCCCGCCACCCAGTCGATCATCATTTCCCCTGCCGATCCGTCGCCCCTGACCCAGTCCTCCACCTCGGCCTTTGGCCGGCTGGCCTCGAGCCCCGCCTCGGGCCACTCCAGCCCCGCCGTCCCCACCCCACCCCCACGCATCATCGCCAGCGGGCTCCCAGACGCTGAGAGTCTGTTCAACGGGCTCATGCGCACCTTTGACAGTTCCATCATCTCCACCCACAAGTCGAAGTACACCCAGTTTCTGGTGTTCTTCGCCTGCGCTCTGCAGGTCTGTGGCCGGCAACTGGCCAGGGGTGGGATGGGAGGGCCTGTCGGCATCTTTTTTGTTTTGTTGATGTTGTTTTGCGATGGCTTGACCATTCGGTTCTTCCCGCTTTCGCGCTGACCTGTTCTGACGCAGCCCCAATTCGGCGACCTTTTCCTGACGCATATGCTCGAGCGGCTCAGTCAGCGAGGCCTGCACTCACAGGTACGTCAGGCCGTCGCCGCTTACATTGGCTCTTTCGCCGCCCGGTCCAGCTACATCTCCCGTGAAACGGTCCGTCTCTCCTTGTTCCCCCCGGGAAACAGTTGAAGTTTCGACGTCGCTTGTCAAATTTGCGCTGAATGTCGGGTCGGAAAAATCACACAAACCGAATCCCTTGGCAGGTTTTGTCATTCTTGCCCCTCCGCATTCGGCTGTGGGTGGGGTGGCTAACACCCTTTTCCGTCATCCTCTCAGACCAGGATAAAATTCGGCACAACTGTATTCGGCAAGAACACACAAGATCAAGATCCCTTCTTTCTCTCCCTGTCCAACCCGGGGGACGGCTCTCTTTGCCCTCCCCCATCGTCCGGTCCCCTCCGATTGCTGCGTCACGCGGGCTCGCCTGCGTGGTGCCTGGAGAATCTCACGGAGTGTGGTGGCCATTCTGCCCCCACTCGTTGCGATATGGTCGCGCTCCTGGCGTCACCTCCGTGTTTCTCCTTCCCGGGGTGACACCTTCCTCTCGTTGCGATTCGGTCGCGCCCCTTCCCCCCCGCTGGTTTTCCCGGGGTGATACCCTCCGCCCCCCGGCGTCTCTCGCTTTTTCGTCGTTCCGTTGCGTTGGCGTTGCGTTGCGCACACCCTGAACCAGCGGGGTTGGAGGCCCGTTGTTGCACAGCCGCCCGTTCCCCCCAAACGGCGCGCGCGTTGGCACACGCTCCTCCCCGACTGCGGGTGGTTGGAAATATATTCTCGGTATGCACTGCGCCGACCCCGCAGCTGTTTTCTCGCTCATACCTTCGCCGTTTCGCTCGGGGGCTCTTTTTCTCTCGGGGCGCGCTGTCTCCCCGTGTCTGGATGGGTGATCCCTCCGCACGGGAGATGCCGCCTCTTTTTTGCTTCCCACCTCTGGTGCGGTGCGGTCTCCCTGTCTGGACGGGTGATCCCTCCACAGGCGCGCGCAACCGCTGGCTTGCTTGGCTTGGCTGGGCGTCGGCAACCCCCCTGGCGGGATTGGAGGACCCCCATTTGCGGGCTGGCTGGCGAGCGGGCCACGCGAGCTCTGCGGTTCAATCGGAATGTCGCACGCGTCCAACCAACAGTTGGATCGTCGGGCACCTGAGTGACCAACTCATCATGGGCAGGGGAAACACAGAGACAACAAAAACAACCAAAACAAACGGTGAGGTCCAGATTGGCTCGGGGAGACAGACCCAGCAAAACCAGCAACCAAGACAGAAACCAACCTACAGGTTCGGGCATGTCATCATCGACATCCCCCAGTCGACCTCCCCCCCCCCCCCCCCTCCTGAAGATTTCTCCCACATCCCTCGCCCCGGGCTCACGTGTCCCTCCCGCTCCTCCCTTACCCCTGGGGACCACCAGCTTGCCTGGCTTCTTGACTCCCTCGTGGAATGGCTCTCGTCCTACGTGGCCCGCGTCTCCCCGCCGCCCGCCATGCGGTCCAGCGGCGCCTCCTCTTCCCTGACCAGCACCGGCGGCCCCCGCCGCCCCGCGACCCCCTCGCACCTCTTCCCGGGCCGGACGGCCTCCCCGCCGGCTGTTCCTGGCGGCTTCCTGGCGGCCGTGTCCTCGGAGAATCACATGGTGTTCTACTCGGCCATGCAGGCCCTGCTCTACATTGTCTGCTTCAAGTACCGCCGGTTCCCCGCTGAGGTGCACCGGATTCTGATGGGCGTCGATTGGTGGTCGCTGCTGGGCGGGGCCCTCAGGACGCTGCAGGTCTGGTTGGGTGACGGCGGGATGGCGATGGGACGGTGAGGGTTACGATTGGGGATGATTGGGGATGAGAATGATGGGTGGTGATCATGTGGACGATCCCTGGTGGAGGACGATGATCGGATGCTGATGAAATGGCGTTGTTTATGTTGGTGGTGATGGCGGTGATCCCACTCCGTTTGGGACTCCGTTCATGACACAATCCGGGCGCATCTCTCCGTGCTGATCTTGAAGGGTCCACTTCGTTTGAAGATTGACCTGCATGCACACCTCTCTCGTCGGGCGCACAGCTGCTTCTGCCTGCTCATCGTCCCTCCAGAGACCATCCGAATGCGCCCACACACTCATGGACACACACACGCACATCCACACCCGCACATCCACACCCCTCTGCAGGTATGCAACGAGGCCATCTGCCTCGAGTTTGCCCACCTGATGTACAGCCTGGGCATCTTCGACTGCCGGCCGCTGCTCCGCTCCGCCCAGCAGCGCGACCTGCTCGGGTACGCGGTCTCCGGGTCGCCGCCCCTCTCCCAGCGGGGGCAGCTGCACTCGCCCCAACCCCAGCAGCAGCCGCTGCCACAGCAGGGGCCCGCCCCACCGCCATCTCGCAGTCCGCCTCCCCTGGAGGGCGATATCCTTGTGCAGGTCGGTGTTGATGGGACGGGGGGCACGGGGGCTGTTCTGTCTGTGCTCTCTGGCTGTTCTGGCTGTTCTGTCTGTCCCCTCACCGGGTCCTTCATGCCCCTCCCACACCTCTTTCTGCCCCCTCCCGCCGCCGCCGCCGCCGCCGCCGCCCACCACCCAACCAAATAGGATACCCAGCAGCTGCTCTCGTACTTCCCGTTCGATCTCTGCTCGGCCTCGGCCATGCCCCGCATGAACCGCTGCTGCACGGCCCTCTACCAGGAATGGGAGGCCCAGCCCCCCGCGACACCCGCCCCGCCGCCCCCATCGCCCTGCCCCGCGGGCACAATGCCCGCACCCTCGGCGCTCAGCCCCCCGCCGCCCCCGACCAGCTCGCCCTCCGATCGCACATGGGCCTGGGGTTCCATCGGGGCCCCGGCATCCCCCGGGCTGGACTCGCCCACCCTTGGCCTCCGGGGTCGCACCCCGCCGCCCGCCGCTGCTGCGGCCGAACTGCCGCCGGCCCCGATCGTTGAGCCGCCACTGCTCTGCGGCACGTTCAGCTTCCTGCAGCCGACCCGACACGAGGAGGCCGATGACACCGACGAGGAGGACGAAGATGAGGCCCAGGCCCCCGGCAGGCCTGCTGCCGCCCCAACCGCCTCGACCGCCGCCACCGCCACGAGCTCACCGGCAGTCGTCGCGGCCAGCCCGGGATTGGTCCTCGACTACACCGTCCCGGACCTCTTCCAGGACTCCTCGCTGGCCACGGCGGCCGTGGCGGCAGCCACCGGTGGGCAGGACGACACCCTGGGTGATGAGGAAATCCGGTTGATGCGCCTCCTCCAGCAGCAGCACACCAGCTTTGAGATCGAGGACATCTGCATGTCCGGGCTCGAGTTGGGTGCGGGTGATGTGCTCTCCTCCCTCGGGTGAGGTCGGCTGTTGGGTGAGATCGACTATGCATCTTTTTTTTTTTTTAATGTCGTCGTGTGTCTTTGTCGCGTAGTATCATGTGTGAGAACGTGGTGTCTCGTTTGTGTCATTCCCTTTTTGCATGCGGTTAGCCTCCCCCGATTCTTTAACATACTCTCTCTCGCTCCTTCCTCCATTCTTGTTTTCTCTTTTCCATGCCGCATCCGCGGCCTGCGTTCCCTGCCCCTGCTCCAGTCTCGAAGAACCATTGCTGCTTTAATGTGCTGCTCAAACATGAATATGTGCCTTTCGACGGGGTACAAAGGGCGTGCGCGCACTTTCTATTGACCCCGTTCGGCGTTCTGATCATGTCGAAAATAACTGTCCAGCGTCTGCAAAGTGAGTGATGTGATTCCCGAAATAAGGCAAGACAGCTATTTTCGGTCTCGGCGAACAAAGTCAAAATATGAAAAGATCGATCAAAAGAGAGGCTCGCATTTCGTGAGAAGAGAGAGGTGCTCCAGGGAGAGCGCCAACAGCCGGCGGTCAGTGCTCAACTTGTTTGGTGGTCGGAGTCGAATGGGATGCCACCATCCTCCAGCGGTGCCCAGGGTTCCAACCGTGATCCAGAATCCTGCCAATGACCGAGATGATTCTCGCCGACTGACTGGTCAAAAGTGACAGACCTGCAATCCGAAACCAAATTGCTGCCCGAAGGGGTCATCAGGAGTGATCCCAGGGGAGATTACCTCTCCAGGTTGAGGAATGGTTGTCGTCTCAGTCAGAGCGCCGTACTGGTCCGAGTCGAAATAGTTTTCGTTGTTGGGCGTGGGCACATCCGGGTCCCCCAGGAGGTAGCCGGGCTCGGGGGGAACGGAGAGCAACGGAAACTGCACCGCTGGCTCGGCTTTTTGCTCTTCTCCCAGACCGGCTTCTTCGGGCTCGTCAGGCAGGGGTTCGAAGGGAAGCGGCGGCAGTCCGATCTCGGGGAGAGACGACTCCTCCCCGCCCGCCTCCGGCCAGGTCTCGGTGCGGCTTCGCTTCACCTGCTGCTCTGTGCCGCTGGCCCCTTGACTCGCCCGACCCGCGGGAAGGCCGGTTGTGGAAGGGGGAGATCCCAGCTGGAGGGGAACCTGAGAACCCCCCCCTCCTGTGGTCGTTGTGAACGTAGGTCGGAGCTGCCTCGCCGGCGGGGAGGGTGTATGTGAAGAGCGAAGGACCCGAGGAGACGGCCCCACGGCGGCAGAGCGTGGGGCCCGGGAATGGGGGGGAGATGGTGACGAGGTCAGCTCGTCCTCGTCGCGGTCGCGGATGATTGCGCGCAGGAGTCGCTTCTTCTTCTTCTTCTTTGCGGCCTGCTTGGGTCGTTTCGGGGTTGGCGGGGGCGATGGGGTCGGCGGTTGAGCCCAGGGGGTTGGCGAAGAAAGCGAAGAGGAATCAGGCGGGAGCGGAGTCGGAGTCGGTGGCGACGGGGGAGGCTTGGGGGTTGGCGGCGGGCACATGATGAACTGGAGCTGATGCGCGCTGAGGGGAGGGCCAGGCATCTGGAGGTTTTTTCCCTTCCCGAATCTGTCCCAAGATGAGCTGTGCCCCGTTCGAAAGGACAGACAGACTTTCCGACGAAGCTCTCCTGGGCACTCATGAGCTGCTGGTAGACATTGGCGGAGGCCTTCTTCAAATCGAAGTAATACTTTTGGAAGGCCGAGACGTTAGAAATCACGGCCTCCTTCCTTGTGTTGCGCCTGAGCCGCTGAATGCGTTCGGGAGGGGCACTCTCTTCCTCGGAAATCACATCAAGGGCCATGTATGGCCCGAGGGAAGAGCTCACCCGGCGGCGCTGAAATTTCGTCTCATTCACCAACTGATCTCGTGTTTTTTCTTCAGTTGGATTGTGCAGGGCCCTGAGGACTGCCAGAATGATGGTGCGGATGCTGTTTGCCGCGCGGCCCGTCAGCCGAGGGGCGGTCGGAGGCTCTCCTTGCCCCCCCTCGCCCTCACCTTGGGGACTCGTCTCTGGTGAATCATGAATGGTGGGCGTGTGTAAACTCTGAAGTGTTTTTCAGGCAGACCTTCGGCGGGAGCAAGATCGTCAGGCACGTTCCATGATGCGGTCTCATCGGAGGGGAAGGGGGCCATCGCCTTCACTTGGTCTGGCAGCTTTTCGTGGAGAATTCGGGCCGGGTCGTCTGAGGGTAGGGTCAGAACGGGGCGGTACGACACTTGTGGGGTCTGTCAACTGTGAGTTGTTTGAAATTGGATTTGGCACGTTACAAAACATGCCTGCGCACTGCCACTCCCCTGGGTTCGCCTTGTAATTGCGGGAAAAAGCGATCGCTTCTGATTGGTCGACATGGCAAACCCTGCAACTCCTGAAATGTGCGCTTTCTGCTTTGACACGCTGTTGGCCCACTTTAACCCCTCCGCCGCACCGCCGACGCCCACATTCACCAATGATGCTTTCCCCATCTTTGTTACCTGGACCAAGGGTCCCTCCAGCCAGCTCAGGGGTTGCATTGGCAATTTTGAGCCTCGTCCGTTGCACCGGCAGCTTGCGGAGTATGCGCTCGTTAGGTCTGCTCTCCCCTCAGACATCGACTAAGCAGCCTCTTTGCAGTTCTCTTCGGGACACCCGTTTCCGGCCCATCTCTCCTTCCGAAGTTCCGCAGCTTCAAGTAGGCGTTTCCCTTCTCCACACGTTCGAGCCTGGTCACAAGTGGGACGATTGGGAGATCGGAAAGCATGGCATCTTGCTGACCATGGAGATGGATGGTGAGCAATACCGCGCCACCTATCTTCCCGAAGTGTCTGTGTCTCTTTCACGTTTCGCAAGCAACCGAACACTTCCCCTCCAGTGCTTCCGAGCAGGAATGGGACATTCCAGAGGCAATTACCTCGCTCCTTCGGAAGGCCGGCTACCCCGGCGTGCTGAACGAGCGGACGAAGGCGGCCATTCAGATCGAGCGCTATCAAAGTGGGAAGGCCCACATGTCCCACGCAGAATACCTCGCTTGGAAACAACAGCACCCCGCCCACTGAGTTAGTTGGTGGTGGGTTGCTGTTGCGGGTCTATCCCCCCCCCCCGGTCCCTTCCCTCGCCTGTGAATTCGCATCTTCTTTTCGGAAAAACAAGGGAATCATCCCCCAAAGGAAAAACAAAAATCTCAAACAATGGTGGGGGAGAAGTCGTTATTCCTCTTCGCCTGCGTCGTCCCACGCAAACACACACATACCGCAGATTTCTCTCGATTCCCACAAAACATATGAAGTATGAATAAAAAAATAAGCAGAGCCGTCTCACTCACTGCCTGGCCGCTCCCCCCGCGAATCCGGCCAAGGCACGTCCGACCGACGGAGAAGGCAGCGACTGGTTTGGGATGGGCTGCATCTCAACGGCCTGGGGCATGGCCACCGAGCTGGTGGAAGCGCCGAGGGGCGGGGGCGAAGGAGAGGCGGCAGGCGTCGAGACCCCCAGCCGCGCAGACCTGGAGTGGTGGTGCGGGGTATGTGTGGGTTGGCGGGAATCGGGTGGGTGGGATGGGATGGGGTGGAGGCACGGACAGCAGCCGCAACATGCGGGACTGTTCTTGAACCAGATCGACCAGAAGGGCCACTTGGGCATCCGCGTCGCCGCCCTGCAAGCAGCAGCAGCAGCAGCAGCAGCAGCAGCAGCAGCAGCAGCAGCAGCAGCAGCAGCAGCAGCAGCAGCAGCCAGGAGAGGAACGGTGAGTGGATGTGTGGGGACTGGCACAGGAAGCCAGATCAGCCGGAGAGAAATGCTTGGATCGGGAGGAGCTACATTCACCATCGAGACATCGACATCTCGCGAGACACACCGTCACACACCGCCACACTCCACCGCCAAACACCACCACGCGCAGACCTGGTCGGTTCTCATGTGGTCCCCGGAGAACCGGCCAACTTATCCTGTTTTGACCCAGAACGATGCACACCGACACACTGACCTGGTCGGTATCCCTCAAGACCGGGCCAACTGGCACAGTTTTCACCCCAACACACCGACACACACCGACACGCACACCGACACAGACACTGACCTGGTCGGTGCGGATGCGGTCCCTGAAGAACCGGGCCAACTGGCACACACATCGACACGCACACCCACACTGACCTGGTCGGTGCGCATGCGGTCCCTGAAGAACCGAGCCAACTTGTACTGCTGCCGCTCGGGCAGGTCCTTCCCCAGGAGTCCCACCAGGGTGCGGATGGGCAGTTCGCGATCCTGCTCACCGTCCTTGGCAGCGAGCTGCAGCCGGCGGAGAATCTCGGGCTCGGAGAGCGGGACAGGCTCGCCGGCCGCGTGCTGCTGACGGGCTTTGCGGCGGCGCACCGAGGTGAACACCGAGAAGAACTCGAGGACCCGGCTGTGGAGGCCCTGTTGGAGGAATGGGCAGATGGGCGGGGGAGTGATTGGTGAGAGGGGAAGGCGCATGAAGGCGAACACGGAGAACCCTTCGAGGAAGTGAACAGAAAGAAGACGCCATGCGCCCCAGCCGCGCCCCCACGGATGGGGTACGGACTCTCTGGATGCGCTTGGCCCACGTCTTGTTCGAGGCAGCCGCGGCGCGGGCGGCCTTCGAGGCCTGGGCGAAGCTGTCGTTGAGGATGGCCAGGAACATGTTGATCAGGGTGAAGTTGATCAGGATCACGTAGCTGAAGAAGTACTGTGAGGCGGGGGCGTTGAATACGATAAAAATGATGCTGAGAGGCGGGAGGAGGGAAGAATTTGTGTAGAATGGCGGGTTATTGGGAGGGGAGGGGATGAGTGCGGGGTGGATACCGACCACAGGGGTGATATACCGATTCACCTGCACCATCGAATCGTAATCAGCCTGGCCAATGGCCATTTGGAGGCAGCTCACCTGTCGGAGGGGAGAAGAACGGTGCCGATGAAAATGTCGGAGCAGGGAGCAGAGGAACTGGGCGAGGGTCGGGAGGGAGGAGGAAAGGGTGTGCCGCCAGCCAGACCATCGCCGTCCCGAAGAGGGAGAACCGGGAGAGCTCCCGGCCGTAGAGCAGGAACCCCCAGACGGAGAATCCCAGAAAGATGATCGCAAACATGACTGCGCGGGGGAGCGAACAGATGATGCGGTTGTTGTTGTCAAGAGGGTCGAAAGCGACAGAAAGGGCGGACCCAGGAAGGCAACGAGATCGGCCAGGGCGTAAGTGAGGGTCTTCCAGATCAGGTTCAACCGGCTGGTGGGGACGGCGGGATGGGTGAGAGAAGAACATGGGACAAACAATGATGGTGATGAATGATTGTGGCGGTGGGTGACCCGACAGAACTTGTTGATGCGCAAGAACTTGAAGATTTTCAGGAAGGTCAGCATCACGGTGAAACTGGCCACGTTGACCTGGCGGCAGCATCCACCCCAACCGACACACACCGACAAGAGACAGAGAGACAGAATGAGAGGCGACATCCTGAACATCACGGGCCCCGCAGGGTCTTTCTGTACCCCGTCACTGTTGTTCGGGGTGAGCCGCCCAGACCTCCTGGTAGAAGGCATACGCGATGGGCTCGAGGGGTACGTAGCTCGTGTGGCTCGCGTTGAAGCTCGCCCGGGCCGGGTTCACCAGAAACTCGATCCGCAGGACAATCAGGACCACGAAGAGGGCCAGGTTCACGCAATCCAGCAGATTCCACGGGTCTGTGAAGTAGAACAGGGCCGCTCGCAAAACACCGTGGCCTTCCAGACGCTACCACCAGGCGATGGAGATGGGATGAAAGGAGGCCAGGACATGAAACGACAGCCATTATCCATCTTTCCCGGTCATCGTCATCATCATCCAATCGTCGTCGTCATCATCATCAACACCATTCAATCATCCAATCATCCGATCATCCGATCATCATCATCATCATCATCATCATCATCATCATCATCATCCAATCATCATCATCCAATCATCATCATCATCCAATCATCATCATCATCATCATCATCATCATCATCATCATCATCATCATCATCATCATCATCATCATCATCATCATCATCATCCAATCATCATCATCCAATCATCATCATCCAATCATCATCATCATCATCATCATCATCATCATCATCATCATCATCATCATCATCCAATCATCCAATCATCATCATCATCATCCAATCATCATCATCATCATCATCATCATCATCATCATCATCATCATCATCATCATCATCATCATCAGCATCATCATCATCATCATCATCATCATCATCATCATCATCATCATCATCATCATCATCATCATCATCATCATCATCATCATCCAGTCATCATCCAAGCATCATCCAAGCATCATCCAAGCATCATCCAAGCATCATCCCATCCAAGATCCAATCATCCATCCAATCACCACATCCCGGTGGTCACCATTCATCGTCGTCATCAGTTCATCATTCGCATCGACAGACCTCATTGCGGAAGATGCCGAACCACTCGATGCCCTCCTGGACGATGTAATAGGCGACGAACAGGCAGAAGATGATCTCGAACACCCCCAGGGCGATCTCCCCGCCCGTCGCGTAGCGGGAGAGGGACAGCCCACGGAAGGAGCCGCGCGAGGTGACGTACCCTGGCGGAGGATGCAGAGACGGATCGAAAAAAGACACATGTGAAGAAGGAAGGGTGACTTCCCAACCCCAGTGGAGATTCGGGCAGAACCGACTGCAGGTGCAACATGGCCAAGAGGCGGGCGGTGAGATGGATTCCGACCCGTGGTTGAGAGAGTCGGCCAGGCAGTAACAACAAGCATGACAGGATCAGAAACAGCGCCAGGGTCATTCAGAAACACCACCAGGGCCAAAGCCACAGAAAAACTGATCAGAAGCACCAGGGTCATAGCCGCAGACCGGTCTGGCCGAACTCGACAAGCAGCTGGGCCGAGACGAACATGTTCAGATTCACGTTGAAGATGGCGAAGTTGACGTAGATGGCGCGGGTCGCCCGGTCCAACCACTACAAAGTGAAAAATCGACATCGCCCCCACCACCCCGACCACCAGAGGAGTCAGTCGAAATGCAGCCCCTTCCCCCCGTCCGGTCGAGCCAACCACGACAAAGAGAAATCAACATCACCGCCCCCGACCACCAGAGACGTCAGTCGCTTGTCCTCGACACCACCACCCAGACCACGAGACTGCGGGCAGCCATTTCCCCAACATGTCACCGTGACACCCCCACCGACCTGATCGGCCATCAGAGTGTCAATCAGGCCCTGGGCCTGGCTGTCGTTCATGGGCAGATCGACAACATAGCCGCTTCCTGAGTATGATGACAGCGATCTACGAGGCACGACAGAGAGTCAGGAAAAGAGTGGAGGGAGGGAGGGAGGGGAGGAAGTGGGGGAGTGGAGGGAGGGGAGAGAGTGGAGGGGAGGGAGTGGAGGGGGGTGGGGGGGAGGAAAAGGTGTTGTATAGACCCGATGGAGCCCCGTTCGCCTGTGGTCGCTGTCGAAGACCAGGTGTACTTTCCGCCCTCCCCAAACGGCCGTTGATCCTCGGCATACTCAAAATACTCGCCGTAACAGGTGGCAGTGCCCGTCTAAGCGAAATGATGTGTCAAAAGAGAATGATCGATTCGCAGCAGCAAACCGTTCGGTATTCCTGATGCACGGAACAAGTCGCGTTCGGCTCGACACGCAGTTGGCGGAGCCGCACGCCCTACGGGATAACCGGGAGAATCCGTAAGTGTGGGGTGAGCGCGAAAATAGCAGACCCCAACGAGACGGTTGTACGAAGTCACGAACCATTGCAATTCTGGCGGGAGAGCCTCCCCCGTGTAAGAATTTTTCTCGTACAATGTGGGATAGAGAACACTCTGGATAAAACCCCAAAAATCTCCGATGCTGCTGATACTTTCGAACCGAGTCTCATGGGAATATTCAGGCGAATAAAGTGCTGTCTGTAGAGCACTGCGCAGGGAATTACAGCTCTCGATTTTCAACCCGGTAAAATAAATAGCCACAAATAGGATCAGAAAAACGGAATACAGGAGGAGTCCTCGATAGGTCTCCTTGTTGCGAAGGCGGTTAGAATATTGGTTGAGGGCAAACTTCATTGATACGGGTGTATTCATCACGGCGTCGAGATCAGACGGTATCTTCTTCGCAGCAGCGCCTTCTTGGACTTTCCGAATAAAATATCGCGCATTATCTTGGACAGCACTTGGATTTGCCTGCTGCTGTGGTCCGGCTGCCTGTTGCAATGGGTTTTGCACAAAGCGATCTGCCAGCACGTTCATATGACCCGATTGGAGGGATACACCGTTCTCGTCAACGTGACGTCCTCCCAATAATGCCCCGGGGACCTTTTTTCTTCTGGACAGATGACAGCTACTTTTACAGGGTCAAAAAGTCTCTCATCTTTTCCAGCTCTCATGCGCGCGGCAATACAATTTGGTCCACCGATCTTCACTCGGAGCTCCTCTTCGCAGGGAAAGTTTCGGTCGGGACCAAATCCCTTTTTGCCTTGGCTCTTCGGGACGGCGTGACATTTTGGGAGGAGTCGACTTCCCAGCCTGGGTTTCAAAGGTGGTTTGATGTTTCGGCGCCCTCCTCTTCTGGCTGGATTGGGTTTTGCTGGCATCCCGATAATTCCGGGACTTTTGCAGTTCTGTCATTTAGCTCCAATTTTTCGGCTCTCATCGTTTTCTCAGACTGTCTCCTCCAACCATCTGTCGTTTCTGCAACTGGCGGGCTCGCCCCCCGCCGTAATGTCTCTTGGCCAGTCCTGTCAGCTGAGCCAGCCCCAACTCACATCCCCACTGCACATGGCTTGGACATCCACGGGAACCTACCTGGCAATCTCTACACGGACTGAAATTCGAATGATCTCATTCACCTCCGGGCAACTCCCGCGACAGGTCAGTGCCTTCTCAGAGGGCCTTCTTGATTCGCTTTGTCCATCAGGAATGTGTATTTGTCCCGGGGCATATTATTTGCTCGCTCATGGCTGCCCCCCCGGTTGAATCCGCTGCCACCGAGGGCCGCTTCCTTGTCATTGGCACGGAGCCGCTTCGCCTCGGGGACGAGGAAGATGCGCCGGGGGCGGAGCCACTCGACGCACCCATGCTGCCTCCTGCCCCGAGACGGCCCGCAGCCCGGGCAGGCGAGACGAGCGATAATGGGGCGCCTGTGGTCATTCGGGACAGACGCCCGCCGCCACCACCCGAGGGGGATGCCGACATCGACATCACCCCGTCCATTCCGGCCATGTTCCTCCTGCAGAATGGGAATGCCGACAGAACCTCCCTCCCCGAGGAGTTTCCCGCCATCCCCGGTGGAGTCGGCGACGGCGACGGCGGTTCCCCCATGCCCGGCACGTTTCCCTCCCCCACCGGTTCGGTCGACCTTCCCAGCACCACCCCGCAGCCATCCCCCCCCAGTGCGGGCCTGGTCTCGTATACCCCCACTCCACCCCCCCAGGTCGGGTCCTCCCCACCCGTCTCCTCGACCCCCACCTCGTTGACCCTCTCGGACCTGTCTGCATCGCCCCCGCCTCCTCCTCCCCCGGGATCCCTTTGCCTGTCACCCGACCTGACCCCGGCCCAGTCCCGTGCCGCGGCCATCCTGGCTGCCCTGCCTGAGGTTGTGTCGACCGAACACGAGGTGGTCGAGGGGATGTCGACGGCTGAGATGGAGGTGCTCATCCGGGCGCGCATGAAGAGCCGACGAGGTGTGGGCATGTCGACATCACCCACAGGGGAGTCGACATCACCCAGACAACTGTCGACATCCCCCACCCTTCCACAGACATCGACATCACCCACCCTCCCACCCCTGGGGTCGACATCCCCCCTCCCACCACCGGCGTCGACATCCCCCACCAACCCGCCGTCATCACCCCTGACCCCCGCCCCCTCGTCGACATCCCCTCCCACCTTTCTGCCCCCATTGCCGCCCACCCCTGGTGGCTCCCCCCCCGCGTCGTCCCCACCCGGGGCATCGCCCTCCCCGCCCACCAGCAGCAGTCCCTTCTCGCTCTCCGCCAGCCTCGGGCGGACGGCCGGGTTGAGCGAGGGCCTGATGGGGATGCTCCACTGCGTGGGGGGTGATGTCGGCCGTGCGGGGGTGCACACCATCGGGGGGATAGCCACATCCATGACCAGGGAAGCCTCCGTTCCCCCACCCCCGGTGATAGCCACATCATCTCATGGGGGTGCGGATATAGCCACTCGCCGGCCAGCTGTCATCCGGCACATGTTCGGGCGCCGCTCGGAGATGGGTGTCGATGCGCGCGGGGGAAGTGGCTCCGGGGGGATGTCCGCCCTGCCCCCACGGCTGGGGCCATGGTCCGTGGTCTCACTTGATGGGATCGCAATTGGGCTTCACGCTGTCCGTCGTCTGAAATTCCAAAGAGATATTCCAACGGGCGCAGGGTCGCTCCACATCCTGGTGTTTGATATAGATACAACACACCCACACCCACAAACACAAACACACACTCACACACCTCACCGCTCTCTACCACACGCACAACAGTGTCTCCTTGATCGGCCGCCTTCCATCAGCCGACCCCCACCGGCGCGCCTGCTGGGGGACCCTGTCGACCGTACCCCTGGAGGGAGCCGCACCCGTGGGCGGCACTCGGCCCCTGGGAGAGAGCGACCTTTTGGGGGCCCTGCTGGCCACCCCCGATCTGTGCGCCCTCGACCCCGTCCGTTCCCGAGCATCCTCGCGGCGCGTTGACCCCTTCTTGCGACCACCACCCGCATCGATCATAGACATGCGCATGCCCGATGGTCACGTTGGGGTTCTTTCCTTGTCCGGAACGGCCACAGAACCCAGCCGTCGCACGGGCAGAGAGACATGCTGTGTTTTTGCAATGCATGCCACCTTTGCACATCACCACCACCCCCCTTTTTCCGACCTGCCTCCCGCAGGGGCACCGACTGCTTGCCGTCGGGTCGAGCACCCTGCCCGCCGCGTTCCTCTTCCGACTCGTGGTGGACGAGGCGCGGCCGCGTGGTGATGACGGGCTGCCCAGAGTGGTCCCACTGGGGGCGACGGTCCGTTCATTTTCGGCCGACCAAAGACGGGGAAAGCGACAACAAGGACATGTGCGATGCGGCTCTTTTAATCCCGTCCGACACACAAATCACTGTATGCCCGCACAGCACAGCTGCCTCCCACCCATCCAGGTTTTCCGCGACTTCCACGAACATGCGCCCACTCACTGGCCCGACAATTTGTCCGTGCACGTGCAGCCGTTCCCCCGGGAGAGCCTCTGTCTCGGCCTGGCCTGGCGCCCTGCGTCAGGAGAGTCGACATCCCCCCGTCTCGTCAGCCTGATTCGGCCCCTCGGCAAGGAGCAGAAGCCGGACGCCGAGGGGCCTGCCCTCGGTCTGTTTTTTGATGTGGGTGGCCCACTTGAGGTCATGTCGACTTTTTTTTTCCTTGAATTTTAGTGGAACTCGGGTTGCCGGAGGCCGGGCGGGTGATACCCCCGGAGATTGCCACTCTCCCGCCACGACCAAGTCTCGGCCAAGCCCCCGCCGCCTCGGACCCCATCACGTCCCGGCTCGACTGTCTCATTGACCTCATGCGAACCCTCACCCAAAGGGTTGACCGGATTGAGGGAATGATGCAGCAGTTTCTCACCACACCCCCACGGTAAATGTTGTTTACCTCGTGATGGCCCTGAATCAAGACAGCAGCGATTCGAATCCACCAATGGATTTTGGTTCGCAATATATCCAGCTGGAAATTCGGAAACTCAGGGGGAGGCCAGGGCAGCTTCCTGGCTGACCCACCGGCGCAGGCCAGGAGGGCTCCTTGCGGTTAGTGACCTTATCCTTTTTGTTTTTCCGTTCTTTTGTTCTTTTCGTGTTGATTCGTTATCCCCTTCCCCCCGGTTCGCGGGGAGGGCACAAGAAAAGGGGGACCTTCCCCCCGGTTCGCGGGGAGGGCACAAGAAAGGGGGACACACGTCGGCACGTCGGCGCGCAAAACGGCCGTTCGATGCTGATTCGGAAACACCCCGAGGGATCTTGAAATAGTTTTCAAACTGACCCCTGAGCGCTTTCACTTCGGGGATCACCATTGGCATGACCTCTTCTCCAGGAGAAACGTTTTGGGAGTTCTCTTTTTGATGGGATCTTTACCATTGGCCATCCTCTAACTCACTGCAAGACCAGAATCCGCAGCAACCTCAATTCTGCGGTTCCCTCCTCTGCCTGTAGCATGGGTTTTCCTCCTCCCCAGGGATTTCGGCACTGTAGCCGATGCGAGTTTCACACTGGTTGATTCCAGATGGTTTTATTCCAAGAAGTTGCGTTCCCGGTCAAGTCTTTTTTCGTTCGGGACTACATTGTATGGGGGCTTCAGCGGCGTCCGTCAAGGCGAGTCGCCTCGTTTCAGCATATTCGGACACTAAACAGTATTTAGAAAAATCTGAACCTACGAAATTTTCCTTTTTATCTTTGTTCGCCCGCAGCGTCGGCCTCAAGTTTCGGAGTTTTCTTGCAGTCCCCTTCTCCTCGCGCCCTTCGCTCGCCCCGGTACCACTTGGGACTCATTTCCGTCTGTGGTATGTCAGCACGGTGCTCCGGGCTTATTGAAACCCGCCACCCACTTTCTCTCTGGCAAAATGTCTGGCATGCTCCCAAAGAAAAATTCGGTTCGCCCGCAGGCTCTCCGTCGCTTGGGTTGGGCCCGGGAAACTAGACCCCATTTAGAAAAAAGTGAACCTACAGAATTTAAATTTTCCTCGTTTTGCGTTTTTGGTGCCCCATGCACCCCTTCGATGGCCCCGTCCCCTTCGTGACCGCAGCTTTGAGGCACCTATGGAGATGTCGACTAAGCCAGCAGTTTCGAGCAAGAATACGGAGCCCGAACTGCGATGGCTGGCCCACGCAAGTTGCGGCAAGGATCAGCTGCTCCACTATCTTGAAGGAGAGAATTTGACCTTTGAACGAAGAGCAAATATTTTCGATCCTTCGAGCGAATGCCAAGCCAACTGCAAAGTTTACTGGCCTGGTGAGCAGACGGAAGGCACGAGTTGCAAAGGAAACGCGACAGGTGGTCCAATGGAAAAAGGAAGAGGTTCATACCTCATCGCAAATGGCGGCCGAACTGTCACGGCGGGCCAGTCAAGCGGATGTGGCTGGGGAGGAGCCAATCTGCGAGGAGGGACCTGGGGTGGAGGAGATCCCCCAGAGTCAGCCTCAGGAGGAAGAGGAGGAGGATTGGCCGATCTGGGAGACCCTGGCTGGAGGGGGCGATAAGGAGGCACCCCCTGCCGCCGCGGATGAGAGTCAGCCCGAAGACGAAGCGACGGCCGCGGGCCGGGCGCAGAACGGGCGGGACGATGTGGCCACTGGGTGCGCGACCGGGCACCAGGGCACGGGGGCAGAGGCGGGCGCCGGTGGGAAGGCGCCCCCTGCCGCCGCGGATGAGAGTCAGCCCGAAGACGAAGCGACGGCCGCGGGCCGGGCGCAGAACGGGCGGGACGATGTGGCCACTGGGTGCGCGACCGGGCACCAGGGCACGGGGGCAGAGGCGGGCGCCGGTGGGAAGGCGCCCCCTGCCGACGCCGAGGGCGCGGGGGGCGATGAGGAGGCACCCCCTGCCGCCGCGGATGAGAGTCAGCCCGAGGACGAAGCGACGGCCGCGGGCCGGGCGCAGAACGGGCGGGACGATGTGGCCACTGGGTGCGCGACCGGGCACCAGGGCACGGGGGCAGAGGCGGGCGCCGGTGGGAAGGCGCCCCCTGCGAATGAAATGGGTCAGGCTCAGGGCACGACGGCCGCGGACCTGATACTGCAGGCGGTAATGGGCGACAGCGGGCCGAACGCGCCGAGACCCCCGATCCTCGTCATCCCTATGGACGGCTTTCGTGGCATCGAGCCTGGCCCGGGACGAGCAGCCTGGCAAGTGATCACACAGATGGACCCATGCCGCGGAACGCCGGGCCAGCGCCAGCTGGCTCGTGAGGCACGAGCAATCCGAGACAAAGCGATAGCGCCGCTTCGCTGGATCGTGCAGGGA
Organism: Paratrimastix pyriformis; assembly: GCA_027972325.1. NCBI lineage: Eukaryota > Preaxostyla > Paratrimastigidae > Paratrimastix > Paratrimastix pyriformis. Next base: position 261,640 of record JAPMOS010000032.1, on the reverse strand, counting down.
ATGCAGGAATCGGCCCTCCGGAAAGTGGCCCCCCGGATTGAGGCCCTCTGGAGGAAATGGATGGAAGCAGGCCAACGGGTGGAGGGGCAAGGGCAAGGGGCGGTCCAACCAACTCCCGACGAGCGGCGTCACTCGGAGCAGACCCGGCCCCACCAAGCGGGGAAGGAGAAGGCGCAGATGCAACCAGACGTTGCAGCCGACGGGGGAGCAGGCCCGACACCGGCACCGCAGGACACGCCGGGGGCCCTCCAAGCAGCGGTTCGGCTGATCTGGACGATGACGAGGCAGAACACATGGCTCACCGAGGCACTGAAGGCACATCCCGAGTCACAGGAGCTGGCCACCTTCCTGCTCAAGGTGGAGGCCGTGATGGCGGAGAGGAGGCGAACGGGGAAACCCCAGAACCCCGTCGACATCCCCAAGAAGATTTCCCACCAGGTGGCGGACCTGCTGGATGAGGGGGAGGGAGCCGTCAAAATCCTCGAGCGGCTTCTGGAGCCTGTCATGGAGCTGCTCAAGCCGCGGCTGAGAACGCAGCAGACCTGCGTGTGCGGGGGGGACCCGGGACAGGAGGACCCCGAATGCGGCCTGGTGATGCCCTCCTCACAGCTGACGCGGTGGATGGGAGCACGAGGACAGGCACGGTGCGCCTGCGGCCGGACTCATCGGATCGTGCGGCAGATCCGAGGCGACCTCCTCTTCGTGGCCCCGGAGACGGGCTGGTCCCCACCGGTGGGATTCTCGGCCGGCGACAACTATGTGATCGCGGCCGGACTGCTGTACCACCCGGGAGACGCGGACCACCACGCCCACGAAACAGCCTTCCAGGTGAGTCGAAACCGGGCGAAGGAATATGTCGAGGGGGATGAGCATTCGTCCAGCCCGCTGAACTGGCGCAACCCAGCGGAGGGGACCGCCACGCTACTGGTGTACCGAAGGGTCGACCCGGCGAGCTCCCAGCAGCAGCAGCAGCAGCAGCAGCAGCAGCAGCAGCAGCAGCAGCAGCAGCAGCAGCAGCAGCAGCAGCAGCAGCAGCAGCAGCAGCAGCAGCAGCAGCCCCAGCCGGACCGGAGACGGAGGGCGAGGCGGACGAACGCCAACCAGGGGCTGGCCTGGTGGGGGACGAGGGCGGCTCCGCAGACCCGGTAGCACCAACATCAGCACCGGCCCCTGCGGGCTGCCGGAGCATCATCGCCTCTCCGATCACGAGCCCACAGCAGGCCAAAGCGGTATCCTGGGCGGCGGTCGGACGGCCGTGCCGCTACCAGAAGCTGTCCCGCGACACGGCCCGGCTGACATTCGCATCGGGGGAAATGGCCCAGAGGTTCATGAACGCCCCGATCATGGGCTTCAAGGACGGCCTGCGAAGGAGCTGGGCCCTAGAGCAGCCCCGGGTGGTGACCCGGCAAGGGGCGCCAGGACAGGGAATCCCGGGACAGACCCAAGCCGAGGCGACCCAGAGCCCGGAGGTGAACCGACCAAGGGCTGGACGGGCGGCCAGGGGAGGAGGAATTCACCCCCCGGCGAGAAGGCCGCGAGCCCGAGGGCCGTGGGCCCCCCAAGCAATGACGCTGATGCCAACCTTGCCCCCGGCGTTCGGGCGCGGCCCGATGTGGGGGCCCGCGGGGCCGGCCTGGGTCATGGAGCAGCGGCCGACTTTTCAGCGACGGGGGCCCCCAGGCTTCTAGAATGGCGGGCGGAAGGCCTGAGGGCCCCCCCAACGGGGGCCGTCGAGTGGGGGGAGAGGCCGGTGGTGGTGCTGGCGGACGATGAGGAGGACCGAGCTGTGGGGGCGATCGCCCACGGCCACGTGGTCTACCTGCTGGAGGGGCGCAGGCGGCGCGTCTACGTCGGCAGCACCAAGAACGTGGTGCGGCGGATGTTGCAGCACAACGGCAAAGAGACCGGAGGGGCCCAGCGAACGGAGAGGGACAGGCCATGGCGCCTCCGGGCCGTGCTGACGGGTTTCGAGTCCAACGAGGAGGCCCTGAGGGCGGAGGAGCAGGTGCGGCACCCGCGGAAGAGGGGCCTCCGACGAATCCTCACGGCGGCGGGGACGGTGCGCGTCATGGCGGACTTCACCCGGAAGAAGGGGAGCGGCCTCCACCTCTGGTGCGCCTCGGCGGCCCTGGCACAGTCGCTGGCGCGGAGCGAGCATGTGACGATCAGCCACGGGAGCCTCGTGCACCTGCAACAGGAGGAGGCCCGGGAGGGCCCCCTGCGGCAATGGGAGGAGGCCAATGAGGGTCGGCTCACCACCCTGGAGGCCATTGCGGACCTGCTGACGAGCGCCCGCAGAGGAACGGAACGAAGGCGACCGCGCCAAGGCGAAGGGCGCGAGCAGGGGGGTGGCGCTCGACCGAGACCGAGACAGACGCGGGTGCAGCGGCTGAAGGCGATGCTGAGGAGGAAGCACCTGAGCGTGAGGCGCCCCCCGGCCCCGTATCGAGCGCAGCTGGCCCGGGCAGCGAAGATGGACCGGGAAACACGGAACGCCGCCCAGAGGGCCATGAAGGCGGCCAAGGCCGGGAAACACCTGCACCTCTTCTTCACGGCCCGCAGAAGGCTTCACCGAGCGTTGATGGGCAAGCGACGGGCAGCCTGTGCAGTGCCCAAGGCGGAACTCCTCGAGCACCATCGCCGCGAGGCGGGGAGAAGGCAGGAGACGGGGGGCGCCGCCCTGGAACGGTGGCTGCGAGGCCTGCCGAAGCCAGGAGGAGGGGAGCGGGAGGCCTCCGAGATGTCCGCCGAGGTGAAGACGGAGGAGGTGGTCCACGTGATCAGCCGGGCCCCGCGTGGAGTGGCCCCGGGCGACGACGACGCGGACACCGAGTTCCTGCGAAGAGTGGCGACAACATTGGGGGAAGAGTCGAGGCTGATGAGAGGCCTGGCGCGCCAATTCACGAGCCTCATGAGGGGGGAACGGGAGCCCCCGACCGGCTGGTCCCTCTCGGCCGCAACGCTCCTCCCCAAGCCCGGGGCGGACCTCACCAAGGCGAAGGCCTGGCGACACGTGACCCTGGGGGATACCCTCTCGAGGGTCTACGGCGGGGTACTGGCCGACCGTCTGACAAACTTCATGGTGCCGGGGAGGCTCGCCCAAGCGCAACGCGGCTTCGTGGCCGACGGGCGGGTCCACGTGTGGACGCTCACCGAGATGCTGCGCAAGGCCAAGAGGAAGGAGACATCAGTGGCTGCGGTGTGGATCGACCTGGCCAATGCGTACGGACGAGTGGACCGGGAGCTGGCCGATCGGATCCTGGACCATTACGGGGTGCCCAGGGCGTTCCGCGAGGCGGTGGGCCAGCTGTACCGGAACCCGGAGATGTACTTCAGGGGCCTGAGCGAGCGGGAGGACCCCGACGGGCACGTGCACCTCGAGCGAGGCCTGAGGCAAGGGTGCCCCTGTCGCCAATGTTGTTCAACTGCCTGCTCAATCCCCTGCTCGAGCGCCTTGAGAGGGCGGCGGGAGGCTTCAAGTGGGGAGACGGGTCGCGGACGGCAGCCATGGCCTATGCGGACGACCTCCTCCTGACGGCCAATACCCCCGAGGAGGCAGAGCGGCTCCTGCGAACGGCCGAGGAGTACTTCGCCATCGTGGGGCTGGAGCTGAACCCCGCCAAGTGCATGGCGGCATGGATGAGCGCCGGAGAGCCGCAGCAATGGGGCCTACAGACCAGGACTGGGGCGCCGATCCCCTGATGGAGGCCGGAGGGGAGTACAAGTACCTGGGGTTCGTGATCAACCTGCGGCTGGACTGGGGCCGGCCAGGGAACGGGCAAGGGCCACGTTGGAGGAGCGGCTCGCTGCAATTGATGAGTCGGAGCTGCCGCCCATGGCCAAGATCCAGACCGCCAACTGCTGGGCCGTCCCGGTGCTGAGCTACCTCTTCCCCATCGCGGACTTCCCCTGAAGTGGCTGGGGAGATGGAGAAGGCCTTGGAACACAGGTGCGTGGCCTGGCTGCGGAACGAGCGAGGCAAGGAGCTCCCGGGCATCCCGCATCGCTTCTTCTTCGAGCCCATCCGAAAGCGCGGGCTGGGCCTGCGGGGCTGAAGGCGGCCTACGAGAGATCGCCTCGCCTTTGCGGCCCGGCTCCTGGCCCACGAGGGGCAAGAGATCTCCCAGAGGGCCTGGGCCTGCTACGAGGAGCGTCGGGCGGCAGCGGACGGACTCTGGGGTGGGTACGCCACGCCGGCATCGAGCGACGCTTCGCCTTCAAGCGTGGAGGAGAGGAGAAGATGCTGTTGGAATACCGCCGGGTCCACGCTCATAAGCTGTTCTCCCCAAGAGGCCCAGCGGCATGACTCCGGAGGTCAAGCGGGCCCTCGAGGCGGCAGACCTGATGGAGTACCTCGGACAGGCACCAGCCGACGCGGTGCTGGTCTGGACGGACGGGTCGATGGTACGCAGCGCGGCCAGGCAGGATGGCGGTGCAGCGGCGCTGATAGTCGGCCTACCCCGAGGGACGGGCGGGGTCGACCCTCGGCGCGGCGATGGGCCTCCCGGGTTGCGGATCGAACGGCCTGGCGGAACTGATGGGGGTGAGCATGGCCCTGAAACTTCTGGAGGAGGAGCAGGCAGACCGGCGGGCGAACTACATCCTCCTCAGCGATTCGCAGTACACCCTGGGGGCCATTGCGGGCGTGGCCCGCGTGGAGCGCTACCGGGACGTGGTTGGCGAGATCAGGCGAGAGCTGCTGAAGTATCCCCGGCTGGTGCTGCGCTACTGCCCGGCCCACCTCGACGAGGTGGCGCTCCCGGCGCCCCGGTTGCCGGCGAACCAGTGGGTCGATCGACAGGCCAGAGCAGCGGCGGAGGCGGCGAGGGGAAGCCGCCCATGCCGCTCGGCTTCTTGGACCGGACACCCACCACGGGCCTGCAGGTCGCGCTCCAGATGATCACCGTCGAGGCGGAGACCCCGGTGGGACCGAGGGCGAGCGGGCCGCCCGCAGGGGACCTGCCATTCTGCTACAGGCTGCTGAGCGAGGCGGCGGCCAAGCGGACCGCCGAATGGTGGAACGAGGAGGACATCACGGAGGAATGGCTGAAGGCGCCCACGGGGTGGTGGCACACCCTGGACCCCCCTGGAGGGGAAGCTCTCGTCGGGCTGGGCTGGCAAGATCACGCGCCCGGTCCAGCAGCTCCGGAACATCTGCTTCGGTTTTCCACGCCTTCCCGGGCGTGAAGGCCGTGTCGGCCCGGTTCGGCGGCGGAGGGACTGCTGGTGCCCCTTTGGATGCAGGGCCCCGAGACGCAGAGCCACCTGCTGGGAGGATGCGGCAGGAAGTTCGGAGACTACTACGTCAAGAGGAGTGACGCCATCACGGACCGGGTCTTCAGATTCCTGGCCCAGAGGGTCCCGCACAAGTTCGGATACCACGGGGTGGCCAGAACCAACAAGCAGGCAGCCTTCCCGGAAGAGGTCCTCGCCGCGGTGCCGGAGGCCAGGGACCAGCACCCGGACATCGTCCTGGAACGGCCGGACGGCGGGATGGAGGTCCTGGAGATCCAGGTCACCTCGAACTTTGAGGAGGCGTTCCAGGCCAAAAGCGCGAAGTACGGGCCCCTCTGTGAGGCCATCGCCAGGAGCGGGCGAGCGTGCCGGTACCGCATCCTCCTCTTCGGGAGCACAGGCATTGTGCCGCGCCTGACGTACCAGGAGCTCCTCGAGCTGTCACTGAGCCCGCTGGGAGCGCCGCAGAGGAAGGGCAGAGAGCCACGGCCGCCGGAGAATGCGGAGGCCAGGAAAAAGCGCCTGGAGTCGAGGGGCAAGGCCAAGCTGGATGTGCAAAGCCTCTGCCGGCGCATCGGGACGCAGCTGGTGGAGAGCATGCTCGCCCTGTTCGGCATGAGGTGCGCGGCAACCATGAGCGGCGGCAGGCGGAAGACCGACGGCAGACCGGCGAGAGCGGGGAGCCGCGCCCCCCCAGGTCGCGCCGCCTAGAGAGCGGCGGACGGATCGCGCACACGACGCACCACCCCGACGACACCATCACCAGCTCCATCTTGCCCGGTCGAAGCGATCGGAGCAACGAAGTCCTATTGCCGTCGATCAGGAGTGACGGAGGCGAGAACAAACGAGACCCGCAAAGAGCACGACGAAGAACCAGGAAGTCAGTGACCATTGACTATCTCCACCGAGCGCTCCCACAGAATTCGAGGGAGTCAATGCGGATCTGCGATTCGCACGCTTAGTGGACGCGTGTGGCATGCGAGGACTCAGGAGAGTGACAGACTTGAATGTAATAATTCGAGTTTGAATTTCAACTTAGTCTGCGTGCCGTTGAGGTTGAACACGCTATCTCTCTCCCTGAGGCTCAGTGCCGAATCAAACACGGATATTCCAAGAGAGAATCAGTGAGCCCCCCATGTGTTCCTGTCCGGGTCAGGGCCAGACCCGAGCCCACCGAGCGAGGCGGTTGAATTCCGGCAGGGGTCGTTTTGCCCATGTGGACAGCAGCAGTATTCTTGGTCGTACAGAACCGTGACATTGATAATGGGTCATTCTTCCAGTCGCTTCTTCCCCGAGTTTCCCGATGAAATCCTGATTCTGATCGCTCAACGGATACCTCCAGAAAAGATGGCTGTCCGGATCTTTCGCAAACCCTGCTGATGCTGATTCCGCAAGAATTTTGCCCGCGTCTGTCAGCGCTTCAAAGGAGCAGCCTACGCCACTATTCTGAACCGGCGCGATTGGACGATCAGCGCCACGAAATTTCGTATCGCTCATGATAACGTCCGTTTTTCCCTTTTTTTGTTCGCCACAACTTTCGCGGCGCCAGGGTTATTGGAACACACGAGAAGAACCAACCAGTATCTTTGGATCTGTCAAGTCTGTCTTTTTCCGGTGTTCATTCTCGTTTCTTCACACCTCAACACAAGGGTCTTGGGGAGCGTCTGCTGGGTTGAGGTGCGCCACGATTTGCCTCTGCCCCCGGGTCACTTCAAATGCACATGGCACATGAAGGTCTGAAAAACCCACGGGCACTGTCCTCCTTGATGAATTGCCTTCTCCCACAGTTCGACGGGAGGTTGCCCTCGGAGGAGCTTCCTCACTTCGACGTGCAGGTGGACCAGACCATGGTCCTGAGCAAGCCTTTCCCCGTGGAGATCCACGGTCAAGGTTACATCGACTGGGATCTTGGTGAGTTCGACGTGCCCATCTCCCCGGTCCGTCTTCCTGACCCCGGTTCTCCTGACCCGACATCCCCCCCCCCCCCCATCAGACGGGCGAGCCGACAACCCCGGTGCATGTCTCGCTGCTGGAGTTTAGTTCGCAGGCTTGGAAGAGTGGCATCTTCCTGGACTACTACCGGATGACCCGCCTCGATTACGACCCGCTGGCCCCCTGCAAGGCCATCCGGGCAGCCATCAGCCGGGCGGAGCAGGAAGCAGCCACCAGGCGAGCGGAGCGGGAAGGGGGTGGTGATGGTGCTCAGTGAGATTTTTTTTTTTGACACGGGTGGGACCTCATCAGGAGGATGAAATTGGATGGGGAAAAAGGAACGGATTTTTTTTTTTTGATCACAAACCGCAATTTTCCTCTTGGGACTGTTTGTTTTGTGTCAAACGGCCTCTTTTTTCATCGCTTGTTTTGTTTCGATCTTTTTCCGTTGTAAATCTTCCACATCTCAGTCATCTCGCTCCGTTGAATGCGCGGGGTCGTGTGGTCGAGAGGGTGCAGAGAGGAGAAACCACATCTGGCCGTGGAATGACGGCCCGAGCGGGGGGGGGGGGGGGGGGGGGGGGGGGGGAGGGGGGGGGGGGCGTCAGGTTTTCATGTTGTGCTGCTGGAGGGGCATGGCCTCCTTCTTCTCGTTTTCAGTGAGTGGGAATTTTTTTCCGGATCACCCGTGGTCAACCAGGGGGCGATACCTCCAATCCGAGCAGTTTTCACGCCATGAAACTTCGTGTCAGTGTACTGAAGGCCCGAACGCTTATGAGGCCGGGGATCGATTGCGCTCCGTTTGTTCGGTTAAATTTCGGTGCCCAACACGCGACAACAAGCACCCAACATACTTCCGATCCTGTGTGGAATGAGTCCTTTCTTTTTGATTTGCGGACATCCGAGAAAACTATGAATGTTGAAGTGTGCGAAAGGGTCTGCAAACAAATTCTTCACTCCCACTGATTCTCCACCATCGGAAGGATCCCACCAACCGCGTTTCTCGCGAGGTTTGTTGTGTTTCATTCCCTCATTGTTCGCCAACTCTTCCTTCCAGAGACTCCTAGGGCAGCTCTCTTGCGAGATCCCATCGATCGTTGCTGAGCTCCGTGCCCGATCAACCCCAAACATCGCTGCTGCCTTCCCGGCGGGCACTGACCCTTCTTGCATGACCATGTTCAGCCCTCACCTGACGGGCAGCCCTCGCGCCAGCGAAATTGTTGGGGCGACAGGACATTCCTATAGACCCTCGGTTGGAGCCCCCCAATCGCCCCTTGCCCCTCTCCGCTCCAGCTATGCCCGCTCGAGCATCTCCATGCAGAACCAAAAACTGTCTGTAGAACCCATCGGACACGCCCGCATTCTACTGATTTTTTTCGTCTTCTCTCTTCGCCGCAAAACCTGGACCCATGGGGCCATGTAGGGGCATTCAAGAATCGCCGCCCCTGCCCATCCGGGGTGACAGCCTCCGGGTCCGTTTTTTATTTATTTATTTTATTTCTCTCGACTGACGGCCCTCATTTGAATGGGCAGGGGTCGCTCTCACCCCCCGTGTTTGACATGCCCCGGGAGCGTCTGACCAGCACGGCCCCAGGGGCCACGATTCTGTGCCAGGGCGAGAACCCCCCGCACCAGGTCTCTCCTCCCCCCTCCTCATCCTCCACGTCCCCCCACACACCACCCCCAAGAACGCCCAGTGGTGAGAAGCGCTTCCCATGTCCCGGGCCCCACGTTGCTGCGTCGAAACCAACTTGGTGTCGTTCCCCTTCACATTTCTCATATCACGCGCATCGTCCTCTTCCTCGCTTCCTTCTTCCCGCTTCGCCTGCCCAAATTGGGTCGGTCTCCTTCCACACATCACTTGCATCATCACTCACCTCGTCCTCTCCCCCTTCCTGCTTCGCCATCCCAAACTGGTGTCGTACCCCTTCACAACGCTCGGATCGCTCACCTCATCCCGTTCCTCTTCCTGCTTCCTTCCTCTGTCCAACCCGCACATCACATCGGCACACCCGAACGCAAACGCAGGTGGCGCGGGTTCTCTTCGACCCTGCGGCCCCCGAGTCGGCCAAGTGGATCGACTGGTGCCGCGCCGATAGCCGGAACCGGTCCAGGTCTGGGGGGGATGGCGGTGTCATTCCCCCGGGTGGCAGCCACCGCCCGACCCCCTTGGGCATGGGTGATAGCCACGCCACGCCGGGTGGCGGGGTGCGAGAGGTCGCGAGTTCGATTCTCGCAGTGGCCCACATTTTTTCTTTTTCTTCTTGGCTTGCGCAGCTGGATCCAGTACGCCTACCCGGAGGGCGAGCGGCACGCGGTGTCGAAGGTTGTGCTGACCTCGGCCGACGAGCACCCCGAGCGGGACCCACGCGACTGGCGCCTCTTCGCCAGCAACGCCGCCAGCCCGCGCTTCCCCCAGGACTTCGTCAAGATCGACGGTCCGCACCCCCCGCCCGCCATCAGGCAAGCGTCCTCCCCCCCGGGGGGACATACCCACTTAGGGACCCAAGTTCCAGAGGGGTCACAGCGACTTGGTGCTGATCTGGGGGAGGGGGAGGGGAGGGGAGGGAGGGAGGGGGGGAGGGGGATCCATACCTGGTGGATACATCCCATGGGCGGGGGGGTATATTCTCAACCCCGGGGGGAGGTCCACCACCCACCCTTATGGTCATCACCCCCCCCCCCTCCACCTCACCCCTCCCCTCCCCACCCCCACCCCACATCCTCCACCTCACCCCTCCCTCCCCCCCCCCCCCCCCCCCCCCAGAGCGTCGCGGGGAGTCCTTTTCCCAGCGGCGGCAGTCACGCGCCTTCTGCTTCCCCAACGAGACGCCCTACCGCTGCTACCGGCTGGTCATCGACTGCGTGCGGGACCCCGGCCAGGCCAACGCCTGCTCCCTGGGGGCATGCGGGCTCATCGAGGTCTGTGGCTGTGCTGTGTGCTGTGCTCCCTGGGGCATGCGGGCTCATCGAGGTCCGTGGCTGTGCTGTGTGCTGTGCTGTGCTGTGCTGTGCTGTGCTGTGCTGTGCTGTGCCGTGCCGTGCTGTGCCGTGCGCCTGGCTGGCTGGCTGTGCTGGCTGGCTGGCTGGCTGGCTGGCTGGCTGGCTGGCTGGCTGGCTGGCTGGCTGGCTGGCTGGCTGGCTGGCTGGCTGGCTGGCTGGCTGGCTGGCTGGTTGGCTGGCTGGCTGGCTGGCTGCAGCTGGAACAGCCCGAATGGGACGCACTCGCTCACTCACCCATGCCCAGCTCAAGCAGCCCCCCACCCACTCGTTCACTCACCCATTCCCATTCCCATCACGCATGCACACCATCTACCCAGCTGGAGCAGCCCGAATGGGACACGGCCGCCGACCTGCGGGGGACCCTGGAATGCCAGGGCGAGGACCGCCAGTTCGCATGCCGGCAGGCCTTCGACCCCAGCCGCGACCCGCAGGCCAAGTGGATCGACTGGAGCCGCTCCGATGAGGCCCACCGGTCCAGGTGCGTCTGCCAGACCCCGCCGCCGTCGTCGTCAGCATCATCATCGTCATCATCATCATCATCATCATCATCAGCAGCAGCAGCAGCAGCAGCAGCAGCAGCATCAGCAGCAGCATCAGTATCATCAGCATCACCACCATCACCACCACCATCACACCATCACCATCAGCATCAGCATCATCAGCATCATCAGCAGCATCACCATCGCCCAACCAATCATCGCCCAGCCTCCCCATCCTCATCAACATCAACATCCCCCCCCCCCCCCCCCCCACCCACAGCTGGGTGATGTACACCTACCCGGGCACGGACCGGCACACGGTGACCAAACTCGAGCTGACCTCATCCGACGGGCGCCCCGAGTGCGACCCGCGCGACTGGTCCCTCTGGGGCAGCAACGCACCCGCCGCCGGCGGCAGCAACAGCGGGGAGGCGCCAAGGTTCCCCCAGGATTTCGTCAAGCTGGACGGTCCGTCACAGTGTGTCTGTGTCTGTGTCTGTGTGTGTCTGTGCTTGTGTGTGTCTGTGTCTGTGTCTGTGTGTGTCTGTGCTTGTGTGTGTCTCTGTGTGTCTCTGTGTGTGCTTGTCTGTGTGTGTCTGTGTCTGTCTGTGCTTGTGTGTGTCTGTGTGTCTGTCTGTGCTTGTGTGTGTCTGTGTGTGTCGATGTGTGCCTCTGTCACCGTGCTCCGTGCCCCTTTGCTTTGGCTGGAACTGCTGTTGTTGTCTTGCGGTGATTCCACCACCCTGCTCACTCCCCTGTCCCCCCCCCCCCCCCCCCCCTGCCACCCCCCCATCGCAGAGCGCGCCAACGAAGTCTTCCCGCAACGGAACCAGCGGCGGGTGTTCGAGATTGCCAACACCATGCCCTACCGCTGCTATCTGCTCAAGGTGGACAGCGTGGCGGACCCCCCCGTGGCCGAGGCCATGGCCCTGGGCCATGTGGCCCTGCTGGAGGTCTGTGGCCCTGGGGTGAGAGCCGCTCGCCTCCAAAATTCAAAAATCATGGCGACAGGGGTCAAAAGCCTAAGCTGAGGGGACTGCGGGCGGTTTTTATTGAAATGAAATGAAATGGAATGGAATGGAATGACTGCATGACCCCATTGGCGTTTCCCCTCCCTGCCGCCCCTGCAAAAGGCGAGTGCATTGGCGATGGTGGTGGGTGGAATGGAGGCGGTGTGTCGCTCCGATCGGATGCCGCTCTACGACATCATCTCCCATTTTTCTTTTTTCTGGTTGTCTCTGGATGCTGATTCTCTCTCGCTCCGCGCCTGCCGCCATTGATCGCAGGTTCGCGCCCCACCGCCGGCACAGCACGCTCCCCGGATGGCCCAACCCGTCGCCGTCTTCAGCCCGCCCTCGCCCCACGCCCGCTACCCGCCCGAGCCACGGATGGGCCTCCGCCAGGTCTGCCGCCCATCAACATCACCGCCGCCACCCACCACCACCCACCACCACCCACCACCCACCACCCACCACCCACCACCACCACCACCACCACCACCACCACCACCACCACCACCACCACCACCACCACCACCACCACCATCATCATCATCATCATCATCATCACCATCATCACCATCATCATCATCATCATCACCCAACCGCCTGCCCTCCCTCGCCACACTGCGAATTTTCATCATCCTGTCCTCTCTCTCTCTCTCCCGCCCCTCTGCCCTCCCTGCCCGCTCACACCCGACAGTCGCTGCCGCTGCCCCTCTCGCGCCTGAACGACTTCTCCTGCCCGGCCCCGCTGCCCTCGGCCACCTCCACCGCCCCGCCGCCCACCTCCTCCCGCCTGCCCGCCGAGCCCCGCGAATGGAACACCTCCAGCCGTGCCCCGCCGCCCGCGCCCAGCCAGAGCCCTCATCAGGCCCCCAGACAGTGACGCCCGGGGGAATGTGGGCCTGCCCACGGCCCGGGTGACCTGCCAGGGTGAGGATGTGGCCGGGGGCCAGACGGCACGCGGGTGCTTCGAGGGGCGCGAGGCATGGGTCGATTGGTGCAGGCTCGATAGCAGGAACCGGTCCAGGTCCGGTCTTGAGGGGGGGTGTGGGCGGTGTGTGTGGGGGGGGGGGGGGGGGGGATGACACACAGCGTCCGATCGTCCAGTCATTCATCGCGCCACTACCACTACCACCACCATCATCATCATCATCATCATCATCATCATCCGCTCATCATCCGCTCATCATCCAATCATCATCATCATCATCATCATCATCATCATCATCATCATCATCATCATCATCATCATCATCATCATCATCATCATCATCATCATCATTCTACATATATAAATACCGAAAAACAGGGACGACTTTTCGGGGGAAGGAACTGAGGGTGGCCTTCCAAAAATCTGTAAAATCCCAGGGCTCTCCCCCCGGCACCGACCCGACCCAAAGGCAGTTGGTATTTTTAGTCCTCATGCCGTCGGACTTTTGCCAACTTAGGGGCAACACGCCATTTGCCAGGGGGAGAGTGCATCCGTCATCACACCCTATGTGTTCGGGACCGGCTTACCGCAGCACTGCGGGGACGTCCACAGGCCACAGTGGTATCCTGGAGAGCGCACCGTGTTGTTGGAGTGGGGTCCGGCCAGCTGTCCGAGCGGCTCGGTCACCGTGGACCAGCACCCGAGAGAACCCGTCGCAAGGCCGGGATGGTAGGGGCATACATCAGAGGGGGATCGCCGGGCGGGCCATTGTGCTTCGGGTCTCCAAGCGGGTTCGGGCGGTGGTGGGCTAAGCTAAGCTTCAAGGGCAGGGGGCCAGAGAGCGCTACCATGTGTCGCACCGATTTCGCAACGATTTCGCAACATTTTCGCAACAGTGTTGTCCGGACAACGATCGCACCTGAAGGTGGGGCCGGACGCAGCCTGGGCGCCACAGGCGCATGAGAGCCTACCAGGTCTACTAAGCCTACTGTGTCTTGCGGCATTTCGGCTTTTCGGCCCTTCGGCCCCTCCGACCCCATCTTCACAAGTCCCCCAGGGGGGGTGGCCCTTATATACCCTACTTGGGAGGCACCCCCAAAAAAGTATGGGAGGCACAGGAAAAAAATTATGGGACCAAAATTAAAGTCCAAAAAATTCAAATGACCGGAGAGGGTCGGCGACCTTACCGTTCGCTGGAGGGACCCATAAATCCACCAAACTGTGGTCGTGGTGGCCCCCAGGTCAACCCTTCCCCGGGGGGATAGCCACCAAGGTCGAAAATTCAAACAGGCTCAGACGGGTCGGGGAAGGATGGCGACCTCAGCAGTCGTTCGGGCCACCTTGCCCTATCATCGCAGGGTGGTCGCGATCGACTCCAGGGCAACCCTTCCCCGGGGGGATAGCCACCAAGGTCGAAATTTCAAAGTGGTTGGCAAAGGCCGGCGACCTCACCGTTCGCTGGAGGGACCCATAAATCTAGCGAACCGTGGTCGGTACCGGCCGCCGATCAACCCTTCCCCGGGGGGATAGCCACCAAGGTCAAAATTTCAAACAGGTCGGGGAAGCACGGCGACCTCACCGTTCGCTGGAGGGACCCATAAATCTAGCGAACCGTGGTTGAGGTTGCCCGCCGATCAACCCTTCCCCGGGGGGATAGCCACCAAGGTCGAAATTTCAAACGGGTCGGGGAAGGACGGCGACCTCACCAGTTGTTCGGACCACCCTGCCATATCACCGCAGGATGGTCGCGGTCGACTCCAGGTCAACCCTTCCCCGGGGAGATAGCAACCCGATTGAAAGCGTAACGAAGCGAGCTCGCCTGACTTGTCATCATCATCATCATCGCCAAATTCATCACCGCAATCATCATCATCATCATCATCACCGCAATCATCACCGTCATCGCCACCACTCACCCATCCCGCCTCCGTCCCGTCCCGTCCCTTCCTGTCCTTGCCACATCCGCGCACAGCTGGGTGCAGTACCAATACGGGGACGGCTCCCGGTACGTCGTGTCGAAGGTTGTGCTGACCTCGGCCGACGAGCACCCCGAGCGGGACCCACGCGACTGGCGCCTCTTCGCCAGCAACGCCGCCAGCCCGCGCTTCCCCCAGGACTTCGTCAAGATCGACGGTCCGCACCCCCCGCCCGCCATCAGACAAGCGTCCTCCCCCCCCGGGGGGACATACCCACTTAGGGACCCAAAAAAATGAATGCGTCTCGGTTGGCGCAGTGCCTTCTGAGATGCGATCACCGTCCATGCAATCACCCAGTCAGTCGGCACTGTCCTCATCAGCATCGGCATCACCAGCATCACCACCGCCATCATCCATCCAAGCATCCAGTCACCACCACCAGCATCACCATCCAATCATCATCCAATCACCGCTCATCCCCCACACACCCCTGCACCCTGCCTCACAGAGCGTCGTGGCGAGACCTGGTCCCGGCGCGGCCTGGCGCGCACCTTCATCTTCGCCAATGCGCTGCCCTACTCGACATACCGGCTGGTCATCGACTGCGTCCGCGACGCCGCCCGGGCCAACGCCATGGCCATCGGCCGCATCGAACTGATCGCGGTTTGTATACCCCCTCCCCCCCGCCCTGCCCGTCCGGGGTGATGTTGACTGGGGATGGGGTGATGATGATGGGGATGAGACTGAGCGTGGTTGATGAACGGGAGGGTGATGATGGCTGGGGATGGCGGGTGATGATGACCGAGACTGGGATGGTTACGATCTGTATCATCCCTCCCCTCCTCTCCCTCCCCCCCGCCCTGGGTGATATTGACTGAGAGGGTGCTGATGACTGGGAAGAAGACTGGGAGGTGGGGCGGTGATGGCTGGGTTGGGGGGTGGTGCTGGATGATTGCGGCCATAAGGGGGATGGACCGGGAGAGGCTGAGAGGCGCCGATCGAATGGCGATGGCTGGGAGGGGGCAATGCCGACTGGGGTGGTTGACGCTGACATGGGTCTGGGTGATCTTGACTGGGATGGGGGGGGGGGGTGATGATGACCGGGGCAGGTCGACCCCCCTGAGCTGGACACGGCCCGGGTGGGCCAGGGCGGGGAGATCTCCTGCGGGGGTGACGCCCCCCCGGAGCATCCCGCCGTCTGCGCCTTCGACGGGCGCGCCGACACGTGCTGGCTCGACTACAGCCGCTCCGATCCGGCCCATCGCTCCAGGTCCGCATGGCGCTGTTTTCTGTACATCGGCCACTTGGTCTAGGGGCATGATTCTTGCTTAGGGTGCAAGAGGTCGCGAGTTCGATTCTCGCAGTGGCCCAATTTTTTTATTTTTTTCTTCTTCGCTTGTGCAGCTGGATCCAGTACGCCTACCCGGAGGGCGAGCGGCACGCGGTGTCGAAGGTTGTGCTGACCTCGGCCGACGAGCACCCCGAGCGGGACCCACGCGACTGGCGCCTCTTCGCCAGCAACGCCGCCAGCCCGCGCTTCCCCCAGGACTTCGTCAAGATCGATGGTACGCACCCCCCGCCCGCCATCAGACAGCGCCACCCCCCGGGGGGGGTGATACAAATTTTTGAATTCGAATTAATTTTCTTGTCCGGCGATGTCGACAGAGCGCCGGGGCGAGATCTTCACGAGCCGCTGCCAGGCCCGGGTCTTCCTCTTCCCCAACGAGACCCCCTTCGCCTCCTATCGGCTGGTGGTCGACTGTGTTCGGGACCCGCCCCATGCCGCCGCCGTGGCCCTCGGGAACCTGAGTCTGATTGAGGTCTGCCGTGCCCCGGGGGGATGTCTGCGGGGGTGATGTCTGCCGTACCCGAGGGGATGTCTGCGGGGCATGGATGCCGTACTCAAGATGTCTGCGTGCCCCCCGGAGTCAAGTCTGCCTCGGGGGGTGGGGTGGGTGGGGTGGGGGTGTCATCTTCACCCCGCGTCATCCTCACCTCCCATATCACGGCCACTTGTTTTCAGATTTACCGACCGACGCCCGCTCTGCCTCCTCCGCGATAGTCTGTCCCCCCCCCCCCCGTCTCCACCACCCCCGGTCTCACCCACCATTCGTTCTTTGGTACTTTACCCCAGTGTCGATGAGCCCGAGCGCTCGACATCCCCCCTGCGGCAGCGGGAGCGTGGCCGTGAGCCGTACGACACGGTCTCTGGGACCGGGGTGATCACCGCCCCCAACATGCCCAGCGTCCCCGCAAACAAGGTCCGGTTTGAGGTGGCTGTATTACCCGGGGGTGATGTTGGCTTTTCAGGATCGGAAGACATTTGTCGTTGTCGGCATCACCCCATTCATTTTTGTCCTCCGATCCTGCACTGCGCACAGATTCTTCGGGTCTACGACACCTTCTATGGGCAGCTCGAGCTGGGCTTCTCCTTCCTCAACGACCCCTAATAACGATCTCGGGGCTCGTACCCCGGTTCGATCCACCCCCCTCATCAGGCGGCTGATAAATGGAGCCCACTTTCGGCATTTTCTTTTCTTCTTCATATTCGTCGTGCGTTCGTGTCTGTGTTTGTGTTCATTCTTTTGATTTTGAATTCTCTCTGGTGTTTTTTGTTGCCCCCCTCCTCCTCCTCCTCCTCCTCTCCTCCCTCTTCTGATGGCTGTGCCGAGGGATTCATGCCCCCCGTTGAGTGGTTTCGTGGGCCGTCATCGTCCCCCCCGCCTGGACACAAATGGCCGAACTGGAGAATCAAAATCACATTGTTGAAGGAAAAAAGAAAACACTCACGCCCCTGGATGGGAGGTGCGAGCAAATCAGAAAGTGGTTCTACCAGTAGAAGGGAGTAGCGCAAGGGGCACCATAGGCGGGGGCAGTGTAGCCCGCGGCACCGTTGGTGGCGCAGTTCTTGTTGGCACCATACTGGTTGGCCGCCTGGTAGGCGTTGGTGTTGCAGTTGCCAACGGCGCCGGCATTCTGGGCGACGTTCTGGGCGTACTGGTTGCCATTGACACCCTGGGCAGCAGCGGCCGTGTTGCAGGCCTGCCGGGCGTTCGAGTTGACGAAAGCATTGCTGGAGGCAATGTTGCCGGCGACACACGAGTCCTTGATGTTGTGGACGAGAACCTCGTTGGCGCAGCGGTTCTTGTAGGCCTGGTTCTGGACGCACTGGCCAGCGTTAGAGTTCACGGCGGCGGCCTTGTTCGAGGAGGCAGCCTGGGAGGCCTGGCCGTAGCGCTGAGCGGCACCATTAGCAGCGGCGTTGTTCCAGCCCTGCTGAGACTGCGAGGAATCAATCATCAGACTGGTGTGAGATGGGAGATCACACAGACAGAGCACTTGTCAGCACCCTGAACAGCGTTGGCACCAGTAGCAACAGAGCCAGCCTGGTTTCCATAGACGTTGTTGCCATAGGCGCCGCCAGGGTAACCACAAGCACCACCGTAGTAGGGAGCGACGCCACCATAGTAGGCGCCACCATAGGCGCCAGGGTAGGCACCATAGGCGCCAGGGTAGGCAAGCGGAGCAACGGCCCCATAGTAGCCAGGATAGACGCCGCAGGCGGGGGCAGGAGCACAGCCTCCGGCAAATGCGATGCCCAGCAGAGTTGCGAGAAGAATGATGCCCTTCATTTTCGATTTCTCGGAAAAAGTGAGGTCCTCTTTGGAGTGGACGCCCTTTTATACTCAGGACTCAGGCGCGACATTGTTTACAGCTCGATTGACACGAAAGAAGGCCCTCTGGGGATATTTTGGCTGTGCCGCTTTGGTTTCGAATCGCGTCCTCGGCGGCACGGTGCAGGTGATGAGTTCGCTCAGCACTGGCTACCAGAAAGGTCACACAGACTATTCTCCTTCATATTCCGAACACGAGCCTTCTGAGTCCGGGTCGATGGAAGCTGCATTCCCGCCCGCCCCCCAAAGTGGACCACGCTCCAATAATCCGCAAAACTAGACCATCCCGTTTTAAAAAATGAAATTGCAATCTCGGATCGTCACGTCAACGCTCACCCTCGCAGCCCGTCGAGCCCGGCCAGCATCAGCTGAACGCGCACAACCAGCATGGGGTTTCCTCGGAGCCGCCCCAGCAGAGGACCCAAGCCGTCAACACGTTTGGTGGATCTACTCGGTGTCGGGGGGGGCACCTCCAACCGGCCCAAGGTGATGACCACGTCCTCATCGCCACAGACCAGGCGGGCCATGAGGCCAAATGCCTGGGTGATGTCCTTGCGGGGCATCAGGGGCGGGGTGGTGATGACGTCGGCCAAGGTGGAGATCACCCCGGCCCGATCCATGCCGGCGGCATTCTCGGGGTCAGTGGCCAGGTTTGCGAGGCACATGACGAGGGAGCGGAAGACGCTGGGGTTGGGATGGGCGTCCAGCAGGCCAACCAGCGGGCCAATGACCCCGGCGCGCCCAAGGGAGGCCGCATTCTCGGGACTCTTCAGGGCCAGGCCCCCGATGGCACACAAGAGATCCTCCTCGAAGTCGGGGCTGTCCGGGTGCGATGATTTGAGTATGGCACCCAGGGGAACAGCCACCCCGGCCCGTCCCAGGGCCTTCGAACTCGGGGCATCGCGCGCCAGCCCGGCGACGATCCGGAGCAGAGACTGGGCCATGGGGGGGCTCTCGGTGGCCAGGCAGGGGTGGGCGGTGAGCATTCCAACCACCGGGGGAACAACCCCGGCCCGCCCAAAGTCGGCCGCCGCGGCCTCGGGGCCCAGCTTGACCAGGCTGGCCACGGCGTTGAGCAGCTTTTCGGCCAGAATGGGGGTGGCCGTGACGACACTCGGGGGCAGGCCGGCCAGGATGGCGGCCAGGGGGGCTATCGCCCCGGCACGGCAGAACGAGGCGGCGTTCTCGGGGCTGTGCGCCAGGTGGGCCGTGATGACCAGGAGCCAGAGGGCCTCCGCGGGGCGCGCGCAGATGGCGGCGGGGGTGGCGGCCTGGAGCAAGGCCGCCACGGGGCCCACCATCCCCGCCTCCCCGAAGGCGGCCACTGCCTCGGGGTTCTCCTCGGTCAGGTGGCCGATGAACATAAAGAGCGGGTAGGTTGCCGGGCAGCTGAGGCTGCCGATGGTGGCCGGGATGGCTTCCATGATGGCCGCCAGGGGGCGGGCCACCCCGGCCTGGTGAAACAGGACCATGGTCTCGGGGCCCCCAAAAACGCAGGTGCTGCCGGCGGCCAGGTAGAGCAGCATGGCCAGCTCGGGGTTGGCCGTGAAGAGCCGCGGGTTGGCGCCCAGGAAGGCCACCAGGTGGGGGACCACCCCGGCCCGGGCCAGGGCAGCCGCGATCTCGCGGCAATGGGCCAGCTTGCCCACGGCGTCAAACAGGGCACAGGCCGTGTTGGGGCTGGCGAAGACCACATTGGCGGGTGTGGCACGGACGACGGCCGCCAGGGGGGCAACCACCACGGCCAGGGTGGGCAGGATCTGGGGGTCCAGTGCCAGGAAGCAGAGGGTGCACAGGAAATGCGAGGCCAGGCCCGGGGCTTCAGTGACCATGTCCGGGTGGACCGCGATGATGTCAATCAGGGGCTGAAGCATCCCGACCCGCACAAAGGCAGCCCCGTCCTTCGGGTTCCGATCGAGGTGCACCATGGCCGCGGCCAGGAAGGGCGACACGGCGATTGGGCCCTTTGGGGGGCCGTTTTGGGGCTGGCGGGTGGGCTCGTTGGCTGCGGCGGCGCGGCCATTGGCTTGTGTTGGACGCGGCTTGCCGGCCGCACCAACAGTGGCGTCTCCATGTCCAGGGCGAGCCATCCGAGCCGGTGCCGGTGCCGGAGCCTCGGCCTGGTTGCGTTTCTGCTGCTGCTGCTGCTGCTGCTGCTGCTGGGTGTGGTTTTCCCGTTCGGCGGCGGGCGGCGGTGGCCGCAGGGGCACCCGAAGCGTCATCGGCTTGCCAGGCTGGCCGTCAGCAGGGCGCGCAGTGCCTCATCGCTGTCCACCAGGCCTGCGAGTGCGGGAATGTAGATGGACGGAGCGGCGGGGCGGCGGGGGTGAAGGTGATGCCGACACCGACGGGGGGGCAGAGGAGGTGTCCCCCGGGGGGATAGCCACAGACCAGTGCCGGCGCGGCTGGGTGCGGGCTCAATGGACGGGGCGCCGGTGATGGAAAGCCCCTCATACTGGCCGGCCACCAGTCCCATGAACACATCCAACGGCATCGAACCGGCCTGCTGCTCCGGGATCTCGATGACCTTGGGGGGATAGCCGCTCGCCTCCAGACGCACCGTGCACACGGGCGCGGGCGGCAGCGGATCCAGAGATGCCACTAACGTCTCGTTGTTGGAAGCTGGGTTGGGGGATATGACCGGGGGTGGTGCTTCCCGGAGATGGTGGTGCTGATGCCCCGAGGGAGGCGGAACTTGCCGTCACCACCGGGATGACAGTGGCTGGCGGAGCAGCACACTGCTGTCGGACGCGAATGAAAGAAGAGGGAAAAACACGAGTGAACATGAGTGATGGTGGATGGCATTGATGGGTCGGATGTGCAGAGACCACGTCAGATCAACTTCATTCATATGACGGCAATCGATTCCCACTCCATAACAGACCGTCGGTGCCGATGAAAGGGAAATCTTCAGGGGCGGGAGAGGGCTTTCTTGCAGATAGCCCTCCAACGCTTCATCGGTAGTGATGGCTATCCCACAAAGAATAAGGTGCAAGTTGTACCGGGCTCGGCGGACCAAAGGTCTCCCCTTCACTCAGATAAGAGATTTCACCGACGACGGGATTCGGGGCAAATTGTCGAGCAATCAGCGATTTGAGCGCCTCGAACCCGGCCCCCTTGGGAAATAGGACTTTCATTTTGTTTTTGCCCTCTGCCGCAAGGACTAACAAGACTTTTTTTGTTTTCTCCATCACCGGAGATTGCGTGTGTCACCTGAAACGAGATGCAGGCTGCATTCGATGCAAAGAGCGCATCGCGTCGCCCACCTGGAGCGGCCCGTCGGGAATACGAAAAAAGAAAAGAAGTCCAGCAGACTAGGTTATCATTGTCATAAAAATTTCAGGGGAAAAAAGAACAAATCAACGAAATAGACCGGAAAAACCCCGCACGACATCTGGGAGGGAACACAACCCTTCACACTCAAATATACTTTTTCACATGTTATTCACGGGATGATACACGCACCGCCGGCCTAGGCACTGTTTGTTCGAGGCGCAGTGGTCGCAGCGGACACCGTCGGACCCCCGGCCGCGCACCCGGCCCACGAAGTCCTCGAGATCGGCCGCGTGGATGTGACCCGGGTTGACTCCCCCCACGGCGGGCCGCTTGAGGCCCAGGATCTCGGCGGCGCACTGCAGGGCCGTGGTCACGTTGCGCTTGCAGCAGCGCGGGCCGCCGCGTTCGGCGATCAGAGAGAGCACCTGATGGGGGATGATAGATGAGCGAGTGATGATGGGGATACATCCCCGGGTGAAGGGGGGGGGGGGGGGGGGGGGGGGGGGGGATGCAGACCTTGGAGGTGACCAGGCCCGTGTTGTGCCACTCGACGCCGCTGAGGGGGGTGGTCTTCTCCAGGATGGATGTGGCGATGCCGACTGCGAGGAGGGGAAGGTCGACACAAGATGAGGTCCCCGGTTCTGGCCAAACAAAACACACTCGCAAGAAGCATCATCAGCCCGAACAACATGGACGCCAACACAAACAAACAAACAGGTAGGCGAGTGGACACAGACACACAATGAAAAATCTCGAGAGGAAAAGCAAAGATCGGCACAGTTCGCGAGGGAAGTTCCACCATCGCAAGGCCAACATCGGCAACAACGACAGGGCGCCCAATTCGAAGACACAGAGACGCACCGAGACACAGAGAGACACAAACAGACCTCCAATCCCAGCGCCGCAGGATCCCCACAGGCCGCACACCCCGCCGGGCACCTGAGAGCCGCGCCGGATGGCCTCCTCGATCTCGGCATCGCCCACGGCATGGGTCTGGTTCTTGACGGCCGCGATGATGACCGCCGCCACCATGGGGTGGTGCTCCGGGCCGTGCATGGGGATCGACGGGTGCCGCATGATCTTCAGAGCAATCTGTGCGGGTGTGAGTGCGGGGGTGTGCGGGGGTGCGAGTGCGGAAGTGAGCGGTGTGGCATGGGGATCGACGGGTGCCGCATGATCTTCAGCGCAATCTGCAGGAGGAGGTAGCCCGCTGTGCCCGCTGTGCCCGCTGTCTGTCTGCCTCTGTGACTGTCTCTGGCAGGACTGTATGTCCTCCCCCACGCCCCATCCATCGGCACCCACCGAACCACGGCCACAGCACCGCCAGACAGGCAGGGACAGCCGCCTGCCACATCAGTGCGCCCCTGCAAAACACATACCCACACGCATACGGACCGCGAGGGGGTCAGTCTCGGTGGTATGCAGGCACTCCTGCCGGATGACGGTGATCCCGTCGGCCCGGTGGCAGTCATCGCAGACGAAGTGGTGCTGGTCCCGGCACCACCCGTTCGAGACGACCTCCCGCCTGCAGAAGGTGCACTGCATGGGGGTGGCCGTGGGCAGGTACTCGAGCTCCGACGCGCAGATCATGCAGCCGACATGGGCCCGAGAGGCCGCCTGGGCGGCGGCCGGCTTGAGGGCGATGGCGGGCTTGGCCGCAGCCGGGGGCGACACCGTGGCCGTGGCCGCAGCCGAGCTGGCGGAGGTCGGGGCCGGAGCGGGCGGAGCGAGGGCGCCGGCCGGCCTGCTGCCGCTGCTGGGCGGCGGGGCGGCGCCACTGCCGCTGCTGCAGCACGAGCCGCCGGTGCATGACGAAGCAGCCGGAGCAGTACCCCCGCAGCATGCACCGGTAGGGCTGCTGGCGCCGCCGCAGCACGAGCCACCGGCACATGACGAGGCCGGGGCCGGGCTGCCACTGCCGCCGCAGCACGAGGAGCCGGCTGGGCGGGTGGGGGCAGGACTTCCGCCACTGCAGCATGACCCGCCGCTGCAGCAGGAGCCGCTGGAGGCCGCCGCGGGTGTGGCGGCGGTGGTGGTTGGGGTGGTGCAGACGGCCATCACGCCGATGTGGGGGCCCGGCGCGCTGACGGTGAAGTGGGGAGCCAGGCGGGTCCGCGAGACCATGGCCGCCGTGTTGGCTGCGGGCGTGCGGTGGGTGGTGAGAATGAGTGAGGGGGAAAGCAGGGTCGGGCAATTGGGGGGGAGGAGGGGGGGGGGGGGGGGGGGGGGGACCATCTCTGAGGGGAGTTGCCCCCAGCAGGGGGGATTAAGATACCGGGGGGAAAGAAGAAGAAGAAGAAGAAGAAGAAGAAGAAGAAGAAGAAGAGAAGAGGGGCACCGTCCACCATACAGACCGCACACGCGGATGGGGACGCCCTTGGGGAAGACGTGGCCTTCATCGAGGACGAACCGGTCGGGCTGGTCGGCGACGGTGCCCTTGTAGGTGGCCGTCTGCCCGAAGTCTTCACACTTGTCCTCGATCCTGTGTGGGGTCGCAACAACATCACCTGATGAGGGGCGGAGCGGGAGCGGGGGCACGCGCGAGCAAACAGCTTCCCGCAGCTACGACACGGCACCTCTCACCCAACAACATCGACACACGGAGTGAGTAGGATTTGATGTCGTCCAGTTACCTCCACGCACGCACACAGGCAGACACAGACAGACAGACGCCACACACAGACTCGGGCGAAGGTGAGTGGAACTTGAACTCGCCCAGTTCAGACAGACGCGCAACCCACGGACACAGACACAGACATGGACACAGGCACGGACATGGACACAGACACGGGCAGACACAGACTCAGGCAACTTGAAGGCGCGGACGGTCATCGAGTGGAACTTGATGGCGCCCAGTCGGGCCTCCACCGGGGCGTTGCGGAACTCGAGTTGGTGCGAGCTCACCACCCGGAAGTCCTGGAAGCCGGCCTGCAGCAGCAGCCGGCGGAAGTCCTGCAGGTAGAGTGCGCCCGAGAGGCACTCGCCCCAGAGGGTCTGGTTGGGGGCGAACAGAGGGGAACACAAGGATGGTTGAGTAAGTTTGGTCGCAGACGGTGGTGTCGAGAAGGGGGTGCAACAGGTGGGCGATCATCAAGTCCCGACATCATGGACGACAGCGTGATGACTCCTGGTTGGGAGCAGGTCGCCACCAGGCACACCCACAGAACGTCGCAGCATCGGGACGATCGGGCATTCAGTCAAGAGGGAGACTCGGGCAAGGGGGGGATTCAGACAAGGGGAGAGGAGGGGAGTGATGATTTTGCCGGCGAAGGGGGCAAGGGGATGGGAGAGGAGGAAGAGGAAGAGGAAGAAGAGGAGGGAGAAGGAGGAGGAGGAGGAGGAGGAGGAGGAGGGGTATTCAGACCGGGTCGGCACGCAGGTCGGCCGGAATCCGCCGATCAGCGAAAACGTCGGCAAAGTAGAGCTCACCGCCATCCCGCAGGACCCGGTGGATCTGCCCCAGGTGAGTGCGACATCTTTGGTTAGGGGAGAGACAGAGCAGGGATGCGTGTGGAAAGGGGCGGCTGTGGGGATCAGACCTCGTTGAAGACAGGCTGCTTATCAGGGGCAAGGTTGATGACGCAGTTGGAAATGACCACGTCGACAGTGCCATCGGGGATGGACGCCCCGCCCTCGAGGTGCTTCAGATCCTCGATGTGGCCCTTGTGGAACTCGATGTTGGGGGTGCTGTAGCCGAAGGCCCGGGTGTGGTAGTCAATGTGCCGATTGGCGATCTGCCGGTTTTTTGTTGGGTGAGTGCGATTATTCAACCCAGTGGTATCCACAGACCGCGAGTTGTTCGTCGGTCATGTCGACACCGATGACCCGCCCGCGCGGGCCCACCAGAGCCGAGGCCAGGTAGCAGTCGCGCCCGGTGCCGCTCCCCAGATCGAGCACGGTTTGGTCTTGGAGGAGTTCCGGAATCGCCGAGCCGCAGCCGTAGTAATGGGTGAGCACCTGCGTAGCGGAGTTGAGGGGGGATCCATGAACAAAATTGCATGAAGAAGAAAAAGGCACAAACCTCATCGTGGATTTTTCCGAGGATAGCACGGTGGGCCACAGGAGGGGCACCACCCGTTGTACAGGCACAAGTCTGCCGGATTGGAAGGCGTCGTGTGTGATGTGGAGAATGTTTGAGGGAGCGAGAGGACCTTGAGATCCTGGTTCGATTGCAGGGTCTTCCCGTAGTACTCGGAGACTTCACTCTGAATTTGTTCAGCAGACTTCAGCGAGCCCATTCCTGCAACTGCAACTTTTGAATTGACAACCGAACACAGGGGGATTGGAGGGACGGAGATTTCTTTTCGGGATGACAGCCTCAGGGCGAATCTCGGCAGGCGAGCGGGGGTGAGTGTCCCGACGGGCTCGCCATCCCCCCCTTGAGATTTTATTCCTTCGGCGCCCGTAACTCAGAAATAATCAAGTGTTGTTCCGACATCTTGTGGTTAAGGGTGCAACCACAATCAAAGGATCCCAAGGACGGAAATGGCCCAAAACGCCCCGGCGCGCTTCGCGGTTTGTAACAATCGCGCTCGGAGGTAAGTCTGTTGGAAAAAGTCACCTATTTGAGCATCAGATGGCGGGGTGAGAAGGATTGGGGTTTTCAAAAACAGACCGCCAATCGTGGTGAGCTCCTGTCGAAGCATTGCCTTGCGTTCGGCCTCATCCACACGAGATTTGGTGGGAATCACCCCCGGGGTGGCAGCCGGGGCAGGCCGCTTGGCGGGAAGCACCGGGGTGAGATCCGCATCCTCGAAGAGGCCCAAGATCCGGACCACCGATGCCCGATGCATCTCCATGAGCGCAGCGTACGAGATGCCCCCAGGAGACGACGATGGCGGTGTGTGGGCGGGCAGCGGCGGGGAAGGTGTGGAGGCGGCGACTTCAGATGGGATGGGGGGCTGAGAGATGGCGGGGGGTGCGGGCACCGGGGAGGGAGCGACACGCGTCCCCTGGATGGGCGGCGGCACCGCGATGCCACTGCAAGGGAAGAAGAAGAAGAAGAAGAAGAAGCGAGCACGGTGATGGTCAATGGATCGAACTCATCACGGGTTTGGCGCAGTCGGTTCCATCTGCCCTCCCCACGCCCTCCCCACCCATGTTTCACCCAGCCACTCCCATGAAAACGGACGTTCGCAAACGGGTCTCGCGCCTCTTTCGGCGGGCCGCGCGTGACTCCGGGGTCCCAGGCGCAGCTAGGGTCATGGCCAGGGCCATAGGGCCTCCTGTCGGCCCAGAAAGGCATGGCATGCACGCCCACATGAGTCTCCCCAAATAAGGCACCAATCATCACCCATTATCATCATCATCATCATCATCCGATCATCATCATCATCATCATCATCCGATCATCATCATCATCATCATCATCATCATCATCATCATCATCATCATCATCATCATCATCCAATCATCATCATCATCATCCAATCATCCAATCATCACCCAATCATCATCATCCAATCATCCTCATAACAGACAGAGGGACGGAGGAACAGCGCAAGACGAACCGAGGGGAGGACCGAGTAGCCCCGGGGCCGTCGCAAACCCGTTGTTGGCGGTTGCATCGAAGGGCGCCTCCTCGCCCAGGATGGGCTGCAGCGGCTCGTCCACCGGGGCCGAGGTCAGGAGAGCCGCGGGCACCCCGAAGAAGGAACGCTGGGGCAGAGTGACATAGGTGACGGTGTTGATGGGTGATGAGGATGATCGCGGATGATGCGTGATGGATGTTGATGACACTGGATGAGGATGAGTGGATGATGATGATATTGGACGCCCGGACGACGACAACGACGATATTGGATGATGATGATGATGATGATGATGATGATGATGCTATGACTGGATGATGATGATGATGATTGCGGTGATGATTGCGGTGATGATTGCGGTGGTGATGATGATGATGATGATGATGATGATGATGATGATGATGATGATGATGATGATGATGATGATGATGATGATGATTGCGGTGATGATGATGATGATGATGATGATGATGATGATGATGATTGCGGTGATGATGATTGCGGTGATGATGATGATGATGATGATGATGATGATGATGATGGTGGTGGTGGTGGTGATGATGATGATGACGACGACGATGACGACGACGACGACGACGACGACGATAATTGGATGACTGGATGACTGGATGATTGGATGCTGATTGGTGATGGTTCTGGTGATGATGGTGATTGGATGATGATTGGTATGATGGATGATGATTGGATGATGGTGGTGATTGATGATGATGGTGATGGTGATGATGATGACTGGATGCTGGTGATGATCGGCGATGGTGGTGCCGCCGACGCAGAACCCCCACAAATCCACTGCATGATCCCCAGGAGGGCAGACAGACCGGCCTGCCGGCCAGGGCGGCGCTTGGCGGCCAACCTTCGTCTCCAAAGTTGGGATCCCGGAGCGGAACAGCCTTGAGGTATGGGTGTGCGTGTGTGCGTGTGTGCGTGCGTGTACGTGAGGATCGGATTGGGCAGGAACCAACAAAGGCAGCCAAAGATCGTGAACGAGTGAGGCCCATGAGCAACGAGGCACGCAGCCAGCATCACCGTCATCGTCAGCGTCACTCCCGATCGTCGCCGTCGTCATCATCACCAACATCATCCAATCATCATCCACGGAGGCACAATGACGGACCTTCTTTCGCCGATTGGCGAATGCTTCCTCGTAGGCGCTCATCGATGTGGGCAGTTTCATGACCCGCTCTGCGACAAGCAGACAGACGGCGGTACACAAGTGGGGTGTATAGGTTGGAGGTGATGTTGAGGGCGTGTTTCCACCAGCTGGAAACCAGTCGGGTTGCGAGTGGAACAACCTTTTTGTTGCTTTTTCTTGACAGCCAGCACAGCCAGAACAGAGCAGATGTCGAGGGACACAGACCGACAGCATCGCGCCAGCTGTTCACGACCGGGGTCAGGTCCACAGCCGCCCCGGCCAGGAGGGCCGACGGGCAGATGGCCTGCGGGCGTCCCGTCACGGCCACGACTGAGGTTGCCGATGCTGTTGCGGGGGATGATGGTGGTGGAGTCGGGCTGCCGTCCGCCGTTGCGGTTGCTGTCGATGTCGCCGCGAGGAACGAAGGGGGCGGGCTGGATGAGGTCGCGCCAGGCGGCGGAGCGGCGAGAACGGGGGCGAAGAACCGGGCCAGGTGGGGATCCCCAATGACATGCCGCGGGATGGCCAACGGGCAGCGGGCAGCGGCCACGGCGCCGTCCGCCGGGGGTTCTTCTCGCGTATTTTTTGAATTTGAATTTGAATTTGAATTGGGGGACCAGAGCGGCTCCGATCCTGGTGGCAGGCCCATGGCGGCCCGGATGGGGATCAGCCCTGCGATGGAACGCGCGCTCCTCTGGGCCGCGGGATGGGCGCGGAGGGCATCGAGGAGACGGGCGCCGCTGGATTGCTGAGGGGCGGGCGGGGGAGGTGGAGACGGGGTGGCACAGGCAGGGCACTGGAGGCGCCGGTACAGCTCGAGGCGCTCCTGCAGCAACGGTGGGGTGGTCGTGATCTGTCGGGAGAGAGAGGGGGGGGAGGGGGGGGGGGAAAGACGATCGAACCGAGAAAATAGGGGTCGGTTCAGTTGCTGCCCTGTGCCCTGTGCTGTGCCCTGTGCCCTGTGCCCTGTGCCCTGCCCTGTGCTGTGCCCTGTGCCCTGTGCCCTGCCCTGTGCTGTGCCCTGTGCCCTGTGCCCTGCCCTGTGCTGTGCCCTGTGCCCTGTGCCCTGCCCTGTGCTGTGCCCTGTGCTCTGTTGTGTGCCAAGCCAGCCAAGGTGTGGACCTGCAGGACGCGGAGGGCGGAGGCCAGGGCGGGCATGTAGTTCAGCGGGCACCGGCGGATGTATCCCTCCAGGCGGCGCTGCCCCAGGACATCACCTGCGCCGCAGCAGCCCGGGAAGCCACATAAGCGCAAGGACGGAGCGGGTGTGCCCATGGGACGACATGAAAAGAAGGGGCAAAAAGCGGGGAAGGATGCCGGGCGTGGCACGAACACTAATAATGCAGTTGTCTGCTGTCTGTTGTGTGTTTTGTCTGTTGTCTGTTGCTGCTGTTGCTGTTGTCTGTTGCTGTCTGTTGCTGTCTGTTGTCTGTTGTCTGTTGTCTGTTGTCTGTTGCTGCTGTTGCTGTTGTCTGTTGTCGCCTCGGAATGTTTGGATGACGATTGGATGACGATGATCGTATGATGACGATTGGGTGATGATGATCAACTGATGATGATTGGATGCTGCCCACCTGAAATGAGGTGCATCCCCCCCGACGGACCCGCACCGGCCCTGCGCAGCTGGGCGACCACCGAGAAGAAGATGGGATAGTCGAAGGGCAGCATCATCAGCAGGGGGCTCGTGTGCTGGGCCGAGGGGCGCAGGTACCCGCAGGGGAGGAAGTCCCCCTGGTGGGTCCGCGCGTAGACCTGGGGATGGCGAGGAGAGTGAGGGGGGAGGATGATGGTGATGGAAGAAGGGTGTGAGCGAGGGTGAAATGGGGTGGGCTCGAAGCATGGCTGGAACAACAAGAAGCGGAGAACCATCCAGCACCGCCACGACCACCACCGCCATCATCATCGTCATCAATCATCACCATCGAGAGACGAGACATGCTGAGAATATGCGAGGCAAGCGAAAACACCGACATCCAATCAATCATCCTCATCCAGATCGTCATCCTCATCCTCATCCTCATCCTCATCCTCATCCCCATCCCCATCCCCATCCCCATCATCCAATCATCATCATCATCCAATCATCATCATCATCATCATCATCATCATCATCATCATCATCATCATCCAATCATCATCATCATCCAATCATCATCATCATCATCATCCTCCTCCTCTCCTCCTCCTCCTCATCATCATCCAGAGATGCACCATCGTCTGGGAGCCCTGTTTGCCTTTTCCATCTGGGAAGTCACTGAACTCGGGAACTGTGTGTGCTACCTGTCTCGCTAATGACCGTGCTCTCCGCGCCAACCAAAACACACACGAGGCCCGGCCAACTGATCCAACATCACCACCTGCTTCAGCCAACATACCTGCTTCAGGCTTTCCACATCGTCCCATGTTTCAAGCATCATCATCGTCCGCTCATCCTCTCCTCATCCCCCTCCTCATCCAATCATCAACAGCGTCATCATCATCATCATCATCATCATCATCATCATCATCATCATCATCATCATCATCATCATCATCCGCTCATCCTCTCCTCATCCCCCTCCTCATCCTCATCATCATCACAGACCTGCCACCCGGTGCCCTTGGCGGGGCAGCTGTGGCACAGCGCGCCCAGGAGCGGCTGGCCCGGCTCGACCTCGTACTTGTCACAGGGGCAGTCCTCGGCCTCGTGTTGAACGGGGACGCCCCGGGCCACGAAGTACAGCTCGGGCAACCAAGACGGGGTTGCGGTCGTGGCGGTTGGGGGCGTGGCGGACGGGGGTGGTGTGTGCGGGCGCGGGTTGTTGGACCCCGGGGGCTGGATGGGATCCGCCCAGGCGGAGGAGGGCAGCGGCCACCAGCGGTCGGAGTCTTGACCACACGGCGGGGGTGGGTTGGGGTGGGGCGGTGAGAGGAAGGGAGAAATGGAGAGAGAAAGAGAGAGAGAGAGAGAGAAACTAGGGTCAAAGCGCAAGGTTATGCAAACTGCAAGCAGGGGCGAGCGATCAGGAGAAAGGAGGGGAAGCCGGGGCAGGAGACCGTCATGCAGCCCCCTCATCAGACCATCCTTCGCACTACTGCAACCAGATGGCGCGGGCGATGGGACGGGCACTGGCGACGCCGCGGGGCCACCAGCACCACCACCAGCACCGGTCTGCTCTCGAATGACCAGCGTCCGCCGCACCCCGGCACCATCGGCCCCCGGGCCCCAGAACACCTCGTGGCTTTCGTCATCCACGAAGGCGTTGGTGGGTTCGGATCCGGGCGGGGCGGCGGGGCGGCCGGCGGGAGCGCCGCGGAGCGGGGCGGCGGAGAGCTGGGTCAGGGCGATGTGGAGCGCGGGCAGGCCGGAAGGAGGAGAAGGTGCGTGAAGAAGAAGAGAAGAAGAAGAAGAAGAAGAAGAAGAAGAAGAAGAAGAAGAAGAAGAAGAAGAAGAAGAAGAAGAAGAAGAAGAAGAAGAAGAAGACGACGACGACGAAGAAGAAGACGACGACGAAGACGAAGACGACGACGACGAAGAAGAAGAAGAAGAAGAAGAAGAAGAAGAAGAAGAAGAAGAAGAAGAAGAAGAAGAAGAAGCGATGCGCAGAAGGTTCTGCGTGAGACCAGTGGGTGGGTGGATGGCTGGTGCGTGCTGCTGCTGCTGCTGTTGTTGTTGTTGCTGGTGCGTGGTGTTATTGCTGCTTGGTGCTGGAGCTGGAGCTGGAGCTGGTGCTGGTGCTGTTATTGCTGCTTGGTGCTGTTGTTGTTGCTGGTGCTGGTGATTCGTGGCGATCTGGTAAAGGGAAACAGACCTCCTGTCGACTCGCACAGGGTAGAGAAGGGCGACTGGAACGCATCTGCATCGACCCGAGGACCCGATGGGCGGGAAATGAGGTTGATGATGAGATGAAGGATACCGGAGTCCACTGTACCGACCGCCGGACAGCTGCGCCAAGAGCTCGTTCGCTGTCGGCAAGGTGGCGGGAGGAACTGTAGGCGCAGGGGCGGATGCCCCGAGTCGCAGCAAGAAGCAGTAGACCCGCTGGTCCCAGGCCTGGGGCGATGCCATCCCGGCCAGGGTGCGGATACCCTCGAGGGGTGGCTCGACACCCCCGTCGGTGAAGAAGACCAAAGCAGAGGCCGCGTCTGGGCGGGGAATATAATGCTACAGGACCAACGGAAAAAGTGTCATGTCCCCGGGGAGGAGAACACGAGGACAGACCATGGCCGAAGGGGGCTTGTTCTGGCCTAAGGCGAGTGCCTGTTGGACGAGCTCTGAACTCGAAGAAATGACACTGGCAGGCTATAACAGTAGCCCCAGGCGGAGTCGAATGTGATGGAGTGAGCTTTCTGAGGAACAGACGATCGATAGGTCAAGGGCCTTCAGGTTGCGAAGGGTTTCCAAAAAGTCTGTGGGTGAATCGCACACTGTTACTTGAAGAGTGGGAACATTGTTTCGGTACGTTATTAATGCGTATCGATCGGTGGCTCTGGAAACAGCCTTCGTTCGGGTCCGAATAAATCCCTCCACTCCTGACTTGGCGCAATCAAAGATCGATATGCCCTTCTCAGTACATTGATTCATGGAAAAGGACGTATCTATTACAAAAATGAAGAGCATCGCCTCGAGGCTGGACGGGGAACAACCCCGCCTCGGTTTCTCCTGCTGAGTCGATTGATCCCCTGGTTGGAGTTGCTCTTCCCGGAAACAGGACGACGAGCCTGTCAAGGGATCCTTCCGAGGACGTTGTGTTCCAATGGAAGAAGAGGAACCAGAATTAATCAGTCGTGCTGAAGCCGAGGCTGGCGAAGGGCGAGGCCCCTTCACTGCTGCCCCATCACATCCGGCCACGAGCAACGACCGGCACAGAATACCTCCGCTACCCCCGTTCGACTTTGAGCTCTTCGAAACACTCACAACGCCAAACCGTCCCCAGGTCCCCCTTTTACCGAAAGAAAAATATCTGTTCCATGCTCGTGTCCTGAAGCCCATCCCCAAAGGTTTTATCTCGTGTTTTCTCCGAGACACCTCACCGTTGTCTTCTTTTTTTTTGCAGATGATGAGACATCTCGAACCAGGGTTCTTTACATCACCAATCGTTTCATCCGAAAGTTGGTCATGACGCCCTCCAATGGGTATCTTCCCCCGGTAACAAGCGCCAAACAAGACCCGGCCCACTGGAGGTTGGACTATCACGACATTCTCTCCATCGAACCGGACCCGACCCACCCCGCTGGCCTGCTGATCATCTGTGCACTGCAGCACACCTCAGCGATCGGCGCTCTGACCCGAACGGGGTCCCTCGGGACACTATCACCCCGGTCGACTTCGCCTGTCACCACTCGGCCATGCACCCCGATTCGGGGCTCCTCGGCATCTTCCCTCCCCGCCCCCCTGCCTGCCTCACCCCTGTCGACACCCACCCGCCCCGCGGAGCGCCCCGCCACCCCGATCATCCATCGGCACTCCCTCTCCGTGGGGATGTCGACGGCGCCTGCCACACCCCGGCACCAGCACACCCTCTCGATCATGGCCGGGCCGACCACCACGGACGAGCCATCTGCGCTGGTGGACAGTACCCCCCCGGTACCACCGCCCTCCCAGGCCGAGCCCCCATCAGCAGAGGGCAAGGGGGATGATGACACGGGCGACAAGAAAAGGAAGGACATCACCCCGGCGGTGGATGTCGACCCGCCGGCAGACGAGGCACTCCAGTGCGCGTTGGATGAGGAGCAGAGCGTACGATGGGAGGAGGCTCAGCCCATGCAGGGCCGCGTGCATCGGTTCTGCTTTCAGGTCCGGTGTGGTTCCTGGCGCGGATGCGGGGGTGATGATGTTGATGCTGATGTTGACAATTGACGATGGTGGTGGTGATGATGATGACGATGGATGATGATGAAAGACAGCAGAATGTCCGCTGCTGGAAGTCGCCACCATCGTCCAAACATCAGCAACATCATTCACCATGATGATGATGATGACTGGATGATGATGACTGGATGATGATGACTGGATGATGATGGTGAATGGGATGGGGGATGGGGGTGATGGTGACGATGATGATGATGATGGTTGGATGATAGTGCTTGGATGATGATGGTTCAGGATGATGATTGCCGATGCGGGTGCGTGGCGCAGGAGATAGAGATGATGATTGCCGATGCGGGTGCGGGTGCGGGTGCGGGTGCGGGCGCCGGCGCCGGCGCCGGTGTTGGTGATGGAGGATGGGGATGGAGAGGCGGCATGGGGGACGGAGACCAAGCCAAAAAAAGAGTCAGAACACAACAACCAGCAAGCATCACCTCACATCATCGAAGATCCCCTCCCATCATTCATTCTGAGTACAACCAGCATTCCGCCGCCACCCGGCCATCCTCATTCTCATCATCATCATCATCATCATCATCATCATCATCATCATCATCATCCAATCATCATCATCATCATCCAATCATCATCATCATCATCATCATCATCATCATCATCATCATCATCATCATCATCATCATCCACTCATCATCCACTCATCATCATCATCATCATCATCATCATCATCATCATCATCATCATCATCACTCATCATCCACTCATCATCCACTCATCATGATCATCATCATCATCATCCATCATCATCCCCCATCCCCTCCCTGTCACCTCCCGGTGTTCTTCGCGCAGAATGGCGACGACCGCGATCTGATGCTGATCTTGCTGACCCGCCTCTGTCGCGAGGCGTGGCAGGACGTCTTCGAAGGTCCGGGTCGTCGCATCCTCCACTCTCGGTATTCCCCCCCCCCCCCCCCCCGAGCGATGTCCCCTATCCCCCGGTGATCTCTCTCTCCCCTCCACTCCCCGGTTATCTTCCTTCCCCGGTCATCTCCCCCATCCCCAGGTCATCTCCCCATCCCCAGGTCATCTCTCCTCAACCCACCCACCTTATTTGCGTCGTCGACTCAACCCCACCCCCACCCCCCCCCCCTACCCCATGTCCCACCAGGCGACCTTCTCAAACCCACCCCGGGCGAGATCTACCAGTACCACATCCCCGTCATCAAGCTCAACCACACCGGAGGTGAAGACGTCCGTCCCGTCCCCGTGTGGTGTGGTGTGTGGTGTGTGGTGTGTGTGTGGTGTGTGGTGTGTGGTGTGTGGTGTGTGGTGTGTGGTGTGGTGTGTGGTGTGGCTGGTACCTTGAGGATGGAGCAACAAATTGGCCCCCCTTGCCCCTTCTTTGCCCCCCCCCCCCCCCCCCCCATGGGGATGGAGGGCAAGGGGAATGGGCTCTTCTCCGACCGATTGCTTGATCGTCACCTCTGCTTCATCCCTCCATCCTCCGGACGATCTGCCAGCCCCGGGTTCTGATGGTCAGCACCGAACACGTCTGGCTGCTGGTGCTCCGCGGTGCGGAGGTGAAGTCCACCAAGGTCGGTCATTCTCACCCATCCGTTATTCTACCCTCTCCACGCGCGCACACACACCAAATGTGGGTGATGTCCTCACTTTCCTGATCCTCCGATAGGCGTGTTTCCCCTTCTCGGCTCTGGAGTATATGACCCTTTCAAAGGAGCATCCGGCCCACTTTACCCTGAAATTCGCTTCGGGAGGCAAGAAGGGCCTCAAGTGCCTGTTCAATTTCGTCGCACCGAGCGCCCATCTGCGCGAGAACATGTCTGACATCTTATCACTCTCCTCCTTCGATCTGATTGCGTTTTTTGACACAGGGTAAACGAGATATACAGGCTTTATTACCTCCGAGTACGCCGTTTTCTGTATTGGACCATCCAATAACAAACAATCGCCACTCCAATTCGCGGGGATTGGGGATCTGCCCCTGTCAAGTTGAGCAGGCTATGACTGATCAAGAGCCGGCCACCGAAACTTCTCCAGAGAGTGCAGATGATCCAGAGATCTGGGGTAGGACAGAGGCCGAACAAAGGTGGTTGCTGGACTGTGCCAAATCTTTGATCATTCACAACTTCAAAAAACGAGGATGGGGAGACCCGGTCTGGACTTGGACTGGTCATTAGGTCCATAATTTTCCATTGTTAGGAGTACAACACCGTTGCGGTGGGGTCCATTCGGGAAGCTGTCCGATATAAGACCGAGTTGGTGCTGCCGGAGCCCCGTTCCATCCTGGTTGACTATGGGAGCACCAAAAAGGGCGCCGAGAAGGTTTTCCATTGCATTTGGCTTTGAACAATGATTGAACCCCACGGTCCACTCCACAGGCTGCCGCATTGCAAGCCGTGAAGATCCTCCATCAGCAACACCGTCTCTTCATGTGCCAGTCGTGGCTTTCGCCTCCGCCGACACCGGCCTTGAAGTGGATGGAAGATGAGGCAAAACTTCAACAGGTCTGGAGAACGAAAAATCCATGACACAATTTCTCACACGAATCATCTGCAGCGCGGGACTGGCGGCCGGGCAGGAAAGAGCGGGAATGGCGGTGGTCGGTCCACGAGCGGCTGTGCCTCGGCACTTCCCTCAGTGCCGTCCGTCTCTTCCAACGCCATTTTTATCGTCGATTGGAGCCTGCGCTGCGCCAAGTCTGTATCCCCCGCTGCTCCATGACACCACTCAGACCCACAGCCAGCCGACACGCCCAATACACCTCAATTCGTTCAAACTCCACACACGTCTCCTCTATCCCCCCCCCCCCCCCCCCCCCCATCCCCAAAGATGCCAGCGGGGCTGGCCAACGCCATGGACGTCTGGTTTGAGGACCAGGAATCGGCCCTGGTGGGCGAGGGCCTGCTGCTGGACCAGCACCTCGTCCGCGAGCAGCGCACCCCGCAGTTCGCCCTGCCCCGCGGCTCGGTCGTCCTCGGTGCGAGGCGGTGGTCGGTCACAGCAGGCCTTTGGGGATGACAGCCCAGTCACGCAAAGGGTCCGCTGCCCACGCCTGCCTTCCACTCGTAAATTCCTGTGGCGGCCTTCCATGTCCATGCCCCCAACATCAATCAAATTGTCGTCCCCCCCTCCCCCCCTCCCCTGTGACCCCTATTTTTTGAGCACCAGGTCCATTCACACCACACACACACACCACATTCTTCCCTTCTCATCCTCATCCATCTTCCGCTCCCGCGCGTCGGCTTCGGTTCGCGATGGCGAGCGAGCCCTGCCACACCGACCAGCAGCCCCCACCAACCACCGCCACTGCCACTGCCTCCACCCTCCCTGCTGCCGCTCCCAAGCCGTCTCTGCCCCCGGCGCCACCCGCAACCCCGTCCGCTCCGCCCACCCCGCCATCAGCGACTGCGGGCCCCTTCGTCCCGTCTCGACGCGCGTCCCCGTCCCCGCGCCGTGAAGAGCGCAGTCCATCACCACCGCCGCCACCCCTCCTCCACCCCGCACCTCCGTTTGCGGTCCCCATCGCCCCACCGCCCCCACCGCCCCCGCCATCGCACCTCTACTCGCGTTCCCCATCGCCACCTTCCCCCGTGCCTCCCCCTTCTCGAGGACGATCACCATCACCCAGGCAGCAATCCCTGTCACCTCGGCGGCAGCAATCTCCGCCACCCCGCCGAGCCTCGCCCGCCTTCATGCCCCTCCTGGGGTTGACCCTTCCCGACGATCCCATTGCAGCCTCCCCAGACGACCGGTGGCAGGGCGGACGAAACGGGAGCACGTCGCGCAGCCATCAGGATCGGCCGCCCGAGTCACGAGACGATGGACGCTCGCAGGATTATCACCACCGGGACCGTGACGGTTCCAGCAGCCATCATCGCCACACAGACCGGCAGGGCGACGACCGTCAGTATGATCGGCACGCCCGCGATCCCCGAGATGGTTACGTCGACAACCACCGCGAACCATTGGACCGCCAGAGGTCCTGGGATTACGAGTGCGCACGGCGATCAGAGTATCGAGAATCACGAGGGGATGATGACTCATATCGGGATCGGCACCGGCACGAACGGGACGATAGGGTCGATAGGGGTCATGAAAGAGACCGGGCACGGTGGTAACCCTCCCGAAAAGAAGCATTTTTTCTTCTCCGTTTGTTTTCTCGCTGAAGAGAATGCATGACGGGGCTGGTTGGCGCTGCGAAGCCGAACTCCGGCATAGCGTAGCCTGTAGTACACTCGGTGTCAAGCCGACACATTCTCTCCAGCATGGACGCTCCGATCACGCGCACCCTGTCTGTTTGACCTTTGCGAGCGATATTTACTGATTTCCCGCATTGCCTCTCAAACTTACTGGACAGGGAGCCTATCAATACCGGCACAAGTGTGGTCGGTATCACATACAAGGACGGCGTTCTCATCGCTTCGGATACCCTTGGTCTGCCTAACGAATTGTTTTTGAATTATTTCATTAAATATATCTCACTCCCTTCGATTTCACCCTTCCTCAACTTTCCGAAATTAAGTGAGCTATGGCAGCCTGAGCCGCTTCCGTTCCATTCAGCGCCTTGTTTCCATTGGCCCCTGCCTTATTGGCGCATCGGGGGATTACTCTGATTTCCAACATATCACTGACCTTCTCACACAGAAAGTGTTTGTTGCGCATTTCCCCGTTTTTCGCTCAGCTTGCCCCACCTTCTGTGAATCACGATGAATAGTGACGAAGCCAGCTTCCATCAGGACGGCTTCCAGTACACCGCCCCAGAACTCTTCGAATATCTTTGCCGTGTGATGTATGAGCGGCGCTCCAAGGTCAACCCTTACTGGAACCGTGTTGTCATGGCGGGCTCCAAGCAAGGCAAACCGTCTGTTTTTCCACCACCTTTGGAACCCGGCGAACCACTTTCTCTCAGTTTCCTGGGCTGCGTTGATCTCTATGGCACCCATTACGCCTCACCCACTGTTGCCACTGGGTACGGGGAGCAGCTCGCCCAGCCCATCCTCCGAAAGGTTTGCTGTGGTTGTTTTTCGCGATTTCCATTTCATTTCCTTTATTCTTGCAGGAATGGCATCCCGACATGTCTTTGGAGGAAGCCCATGCGCTGCTCGAGAAATGCATGCGGGTGCTCTTGTACCGGGATTGCTACACCATCAACAAGGTTCAATTTGCCCGGATCGGCCTGGACGGGCAAACTACCATCGAGCCTCCGGCGCCGCTGACTGGGACCCGCTGGGAGGCCCCCCTCACCATCACCCTTCCCTAAGGGCTTTTTTGGTTCTTCTCTCTTCCTTTCTTCGTCTCGTGGGGGTGATTGCAGACCCGGCCTCTTTGCCACAACAAAGAGAGTTGGGGGCCCTGCCTGTGAATGAATCCCTCTTCCTCTTTCAGGTTGCTGCTCATGGAGTGTCGATAAGTGTGGTGCTTGTGAAACAACGACAACAACAGTCGCCTGTCCAGCCACCTGCTCGCGGTGGGCGCGCTGAGAAGGAGTGCTGATGATGAGGTGGTCAGAGAAATTGAGGTGAGAGAAGGGGAATCCTTTCGTGTTCATTCATCTCTTTTTCAAATTTGAAGTTCGGCTCGCGAAGAAACGCAGCTTCGCACCCGGACCGGTGCCACCGTGAGGCTCGTGATTGACTGCAGAACCCAAAGGGATCAGGAGGCTATCATCAGGCCCTGCAGGTTCTTGATTTTTCATTTTTCATGAGATTACGGAGAGACTGGATAGGTCCCTTCGTTCCTTCATTGTATATATGAACTTTTTAATTCATCCCTCCCTTTCACAGGAGTCTTTACTCTCTTCATCAGCTTCACTTTTATTTCCCGGGTCTCTGCGACAACTGGATGCTTTTCCCAGATCGCCCTCAATATTTCCGATGATGTAGCACCGAATTTTTTAGGTTCGTAGCGCAATCCCTCTCCCCCCATTTCTGATCGCGCCTCAGCGGCCAGTTGTACGCTTTTCCACCGATACATCGTTTGCACTGGCGGAAACGTCTCTGCCTCTGGGATGATGTGGCTTGATATCACCGATAACTCCCTCGGTGCCGAACCCTACAATCACACCCTCCTTCCCAACCTTGACACCCCTGCCTCGGTCGTCCCCATCGTCATCGGGTCCTCGGTGCTCTTCGTGGGCGGTCCGAGTCCTCTCTCGCTCGCCTTTCCAAAACTCCACGTGCGTAACCCTACCCCGGTTGTCACCCCACTCCTGGCGAGTTCCGGCGCGGGTGTCTCCATGCCCACGGATGGCCTCCGGTGGGAATGGGTCGTTGCCGGACAAGGTTTTGGCGCGATCTCCGTGCCATTGCGTGTCTTCTACGGTGGCCAACTCCTCTCACGTCCGTGAGAGCCCGCGCGATCGTGGTCGTCGTCGTCGTCGTCGTCGTCGTCATCGTCGTCATCATCATCATCCAATCATCATCATCATCCAATCATCATCATCATCATCATCATCATCATCATCATCATCATCATCATCATCATCATCATCATCATCATCGCCACCACCATCACCCAGTCATCATCACGTCATCGATGTGGGAGCTGTACGAACTCACTCTTTTCATCTTTCTTCTTGCCACAACACGGCACAGATCTCTCATCGCCCTGCGAGACCTCCCACTACACGTGGGAGCGGTACGAGCTGAACACTGCCGCCTCTGAGGCGCGGGACATCTTCGAGCTGATCCACCGACGCCCCTCGTGCACCTCGCCCCTGCTGCTGGTCCGTGGGCGGCGGCCCTCCTCCACTGCTCCTTCCATTCCATGCGCGCCCTCATTCGATCATCATCAGCATACAATCATCATCATCATCATCATCATCATCATCATCATCATCATCATCATCATCATCATCATCATCATCCAGCCAGCATCATCATCATCCAGTCATCATCATCCAGTCATCATCATCCAGTCATCATCATCCAGTCATCATCATCCAGTCATCATCATCATCCTCATCCTCATCCTCATCCTCATCATCATCATCATCATCATCATCAGCATCATCATCATCATCAGCATCATCATCATCATCAACAACATCAACAACATCATCCAATCATCCAATCATCATCATCCAGTTCGTCGTCATCATCATCCAGTCGTCGTCATCGTCGCATGTGCCTCTTGTCGGGGGCAACAACTCCCTTTGGCTCTCGATCTCACCACGCGTCTTCTCTTCTTCTTCTCCATTTCTTCTTCCTCCTCCTCCTCTCCTCGAATTCAGTCTGGGGGCAACTACCTGGTTGCCGGCTTTGTCGATGGGGACCGGCCAGGCTCGGGGACCGGCGCCTCGCCCGCCAAGATGTACCGCGCCAGGCTTCCCTGTCTGTATTCATCTCCCGCCTTGGCTCGCTCGCTGTCTGTATGCGATGTGTGTACCCCGCCAGGCGCTTCCCTGTCTGTATTCGAAGATCCCGCCTTGGCTCGCTCCCTGTGCTGTGTGTGGTGGGTAGATCTTCCGGGGGTTAGAGTTTTAGATCTTCCGGGGAGTATTATGGGTTCTATAACGAGGCACCTCTTTCTGGTTGATGAACCCGCAGACCAGGGGAACATGCCCTTCTACGCGGTGAACGTGCGCGAGTGGGACCACCCCGAGACCCCGGTGGTCAGCCTGGGTGCGCGCTCCGTCCGCCTGGCCAAGTCCGGCCGGGGCAGCCTGCTGATGGCCTCCC